>BQNB010036114.1:1181-50370 GCA_026074375.1 Tanacetum coccineum | reverse complement strand
AAATCCTTAACCAGCTAAAGGGTGGTTACAGAGGCTTTCGTCTCGTTTTTCTCTTCGATTTGAGAGGTCACGGGCCTTAAACGGACTTACGGATCAAAAGTTATGGCTGTTTTACTGAAACTCTTTTCTTCACTCAAGATTTCTAGACAAAACGCAGTGCTATTATTAACCAAAACGCAGTGACACCAAAACGCAGTGACACCAAAACGCAATGACTTTGGTCAAAACGCAATGAAATTTGTCAAAACGCAATGAAATTTTGTTAAAACGCAATGAAAATTTGGTCAAAGCGCAATGAAATTTGGTCAAAACGCAATGAAATTTGGTCAAAACACAATGAAATTTCTTCAAAACGCAATGAAAAAAAGTCAAAACGCAACAAGAACTTTTCCAGTTTGTCAAAACGCAACCTAGAAAAATACGATTTTTTCACCAAAAATCGCCTTATAATCACCCTTTTTGACCTTTTAACTTGATTTCTCTTGCACAATTAGCTACCTTATGCCTAGATCTTGCTTAATAACATAAACATTCACACATCTAAGCATAAATATTCGGGTTTGATTTGTTTTTTTTAACTTCTTTTTTACCCACGAATTTGATCTTGTTGAACCACACGAATCCACACGTTGCTCTGATGCCAATTGTAGGATCCCGTTAAAACTTCATAACATACAATCGATCACGAAATTGGAACTAGAAATGAGAAAGAGAGAGTTGTTCTAGAGAGAGAAACTAGAGAGAGAATTGAGAGAAAAAGAGAAAATATATTTTTAGATATTTTGAACAACCTACTTTTCTAAGTGGAAAAGATCCTTATATACCCCCGACACTTAAAAGTGACGCACGGGATATTTAACTAGGACCCGGGCTCGGGTTTTGCTCAGGATTAAACCCAAAACATATACAATATTAGATTATCTATCGAGCCCGATTCCCGATATTATCCTATTACAACATTAACTAATTAAAGACCGAAGCTCCATCGTAGAGTGACCGAACTTCCTTGTTCGACTCAATAAATTGAGGCTAACAGCTACCAATTCTTTCATTTGAGTTTTCATTGTGTCAGCAGCTTCTTGTTCTTTTGGATTCAAAGATATAACACTCTTAAGCTTTTTAGAAGGATCAGACGTCACTTTACCCGATGGTCTTCTTCTATCAGGCTCAGGTACAGTTTCAGTCATGATCCTTGCATGTGTAGCATGGACTTTCCTTGCTGCTTCTACTTCTTCAGCCTCAGTTAAGCTGATAGACTTACCTAACTCCAAAGCTGTAACACCCCCATATTTGACATATAGCAGCGGAAGCTAATCTGGGGTATTACTTCATGAATCATAGTCACAATAATAGAAAACGACTCAAAAGAGACGTTTTGGAAAATTTAGTTATCATTCATTATTATATCAGAGTTTTACAAAAGAGGTCCCAAAGTACATTGAAAACATAAAGTTTGAATGATAACAAGTTTGGACGTCCTCAAGTCCAATGCCACTCCGTGCCATAGATTGCTCAATTACCTGAGATAAACATGCTAAAAGGATCAACACAAAGGTTGAGTGAAATTCACAGTGTTTGCAATGTAATAGTTGAATACAAGTCATCATAAGTGGTAATAATTGCAACGAATACAATTATCATGAAAAACAGTATTATTGCCCTAAGCTCATGCAACCAAACATTAACATCCGAAGTCAATTTAACGACTTGAAGGAACAACTGTCCTTAAGGAAAGGTAACTTGCCAAAGTTATCATTTGTTCTCAAATATAGTGCGTTTGGTTACCCCATGTACGGGTACACCAACGGGAGTTGTCACCCCAATAGATCTATTCACAATATCCGCGTTCACTCGCAAGTGACTAATGGTTCATGATTAAGAAATATTGGTAGTGAAGGCAAACTTAGGCAATAATATATCAAGATGGCATACAGTTGGAAAACACTTGTATTCATGGTTTATAGCATGTATCTCCCCACGGGATTTAGAAAACATGTAAAGGCGGGACTACGAACTCACCTTAACAGGGAAATCTGATTGATGGCAAAAGTGACTCAATTAGAAATAAACGGCCTTGTCACGCAACCTGGGGTAATATGTCAAGTCTTAGTTTGATCGTTGATATTCCAAAACTTTATCTCATAAAGTTTGACGTAAATAATAATTTGGTATATTAAGTTATGGAAATATCGTAACACTGTTCGGGCTATCACAATCCAGAGGTCATGTAGTAAACGTTTGAGGAGCTAGGACACTTCGTCAAAACGTCTACCCAAATGAAACCCCTCACATAAAACTCCCTAGTAATGTGATACGTTATAGATTAAATGATAAGGTTTTATCTTTTTAAGTTTCTTCAAAAGCTAGCGGGCCTGAAACGGACTTACGGATCAAAAGTTATGGCTGTTTTACTGAAACCCTTTTCTTCACACAAGATTTCTAGTCAAAACGCAGTGCTATCTTTAACCAAAACGCAATGACTTTTGAATCAAAACGCAATGACCATTTAATCAAAACGCAATGACTTTTTAACCAAAACGCAATGACTTTTTAACCAAAACGCAATGACTTTTTAACCAAAACGCAATGACTTTTTAACCAAAACGCAATGACTTTTTAACCAAAACGCAATGACTTTTTAACCAAAACGCAATGACTTTTTAACCAAAACGCAATGACTTTTTAACCAAAACGCAATGACTTTTTAACCAAAACGCAATGACTTTTTGGTCAAAACGCAACAAAATAAAAAATTGGGCAGAGTATTCCTTAGTCAAAACGCAATATATGTCTTCAAAACGCAACCTGCAATCAAAACGCAATGAACCAAAACGCAACCAAGATCAAAACGCAACCATTGATCAAAACGCAACCAATGATCAAAACGCAATTAAAAAAATCAAAACGCAACAAGAAGAAAATCAAAACGCAACAAGAAGAAAATCAAAACGCAACAAGAAAAAGTCAAAACGCAACAAGAACTTTTCCAGTTTGTCAAAACGCAACCTAGAAAAATACGATTTTTTTCACCAAAAATCGCCTTATAATCACCCTTTTTGACCTTTTAACTTGATTTCTCTTGCACAATTAGCTACCTTATGCCTAGATCTTGCTTAATAACATAAACATTCACACATCTAAGCACAAAAATTCGGGTTTGATTTTTTTTTACTTCTTTTTGACCCACGAATTTGATCTTGTTGAACCACACGAATCAACCACGAATCCACACGTAGCTCTGATGCCAATTGTAGGATCCCGTTAACACTTCATAACATACAATCGATCACGAAATCGAACTAGAAATGAGAAAGAGAGATGAGTTGTTTAGAGAGAGAAACTAGAGAGAGAGATGAGAGAAAAGAGAAAAGATATTTTTAGATATTTTGAACAACTTACTTTTCCAAGTGGAAAAGTTCCTTATATACCCCGACACTTAAAAGTGACGCGCGGGATATTTAACTAGGACCCGGGCTCGGGTTTTGCTTGGGATTAAACCCGAAACATATACAATATTAGATTAACTATCGAGCCCGATTCCCGATACTTTCCTATTACAACGTTAACTAATTGATTGACCGAGACTTAAATACATAATGAACGAACTTCATGTTCGACTCAATATTTTAAGGCTAACATTATATTATTATTTTTCCGTTAGTAAATATGTATTATTTATTCATAGGTTGCGGATAAAGTCTTTTGCATCGTTTTTCGTGCCATTACCTTGCTATTCCGTTATCATCACTTGAGGTGAGTTTATAGTCCCCACTATTATACTTTTTTTATTCATTTATCAAATCTTGGGGATGAGATCATGTTTGTTTTACAACATGGATGCAAGTACATTTTAAATTCAAATATTACGAGTTTGCCTAAGTAGCTATAACCCACTATGCCCATTATCATGAACTGTTAATTGCATAGATGTAATTGTTAATTGCATTATGTGAGCGCGAATGTTATGAATAGATCTATTTGAGATTAACATCCCCGTTCGGGCAAGTAGCGCTTGCTAGTTTATCGGTTGGCCAGAAACGACGAATGTATACCATTTGGATTCATAGATGTTACGGGTTGAACATCTACATTGGGCAAAGTCATTTATATGTATTTGATATACAAACATTGTTTAGCTTCGGTGTCATGAGCTTAGTGCATTTTGTAATACATTTTTGTGATATTGTATTTGTTACTCTATTACAGGAAAATCTTGCTATCCACTTCCTTGAATTCGTAAACCTATAAATCCACCAACATTATTGTTGACAGTTTAAACATGTTTTCTCAGCTCAATAAGGTACAACTAAGGGACTTCTCAAACAAGAGAAAATAAAAGGATAAAATCTCACTTAAGAAAACACAATACGTATATTTTTAACCGGGAAGTATTTCTTCTCGGGTCGTATCCCAACGAAGTCGTGAATTGAAATTCGGGAATAATTCGGATTCGAGTCAAGAATGAATAAAGAATTTTTGAATTTTGAATTACACTACTAATACGAAAATTTAACAAACGTGAATTAAAAACGCGAGCTAAAACTGAAATTTAAAATCGAAGGCACTACTTTTAACAAATTTTATACCTAAAAATCACAAATTTAAAAAGAAAATTTTAGGAAAAAGAATTAGAATTTTTTAACTATTTTTGAATTTTATATGATTTTTTAAAGAAAAATGAATTACTAAAAATAAACTTTTTCTAAAAATTAACACTAAAATTCTATTTTTATTTTTCAAAAATACTAGAATGAAAAAGAAAATTATTACAAAAAGAATTAGATTTTTCCAACTATTTTTCTATTTTCTATGAATTTCTTAAGAAAAAGAAATTACCTAAAACCTATTTTAATTTCTAGAAAATACAAATTCAATTGGAAAAATAAAGAAAAATGGTTTTTATCTACTAAAAATGTGCAGAAAACTAATGGTATAAAAATGCCTAATTTTTATAAAGCAATTGAACCCTAATTTTACTAATTAAAACCTAAACCCTAATTTTATTAAAACTAATTCTAAAAATATAGAAACTATTTTATTTATCCTAAAAGACAGGGTAGAAAGTTTAAAGAATAAAAGTAAAGGGTAGGCGGGGTAATTAAAAGAAAATTACACTATAGTTAAAACAGACGACCTTTAACTATCGAAAAAGTACCAAACAGACCCTACGATTTGGCTTATTTTTGGCTTATCTAAAAAATGAAAATCAGCAAAAACTTAAAACTTCAAAGTTAAACCTGAGCTTATACACTACAACTTTAACAAAAGCACATTGAACTTTTATCCACTGAATAAGCTAAAAATTAAGCTTTTAATACTGCTTTACAGAAACTATGGCTTAACTTTGAAAATTCTACTTTTCTAAACTTTTGCTTATATCTAGCTTAATTCTAAATGAAAATGAAAACCAAAAGTTGCTATAAGAAGCTTATAATGTGTACTAGGGATGTCTAAAAAGTAATAAGCTAAATGTATACTAGATTAACAAGAATTTTGCTCTTAAAAATTGTAGGTTCAGGATAAGCTAACTAAACAGATTTAAGTATAAACTGAAACAGCTACTTAAGGCCTAGTTTTAAGCTATCAAATGATTTTCAAATTGAAAAAAACTGTTCTTCTATTTACAGCTTGAACTAATAGCTTCCAAGAATAGCTTTAAACTAAGAACTTGGGATTCATTTGATGACTTAACAATGCTAGTGAAAAAGGCTGTCAAACTTACTTACTTCTATTTAGTACTGTTAAAACAAATTAAGTACTACTGGAACAAGTTTAGTCAAACTGGAAACAAGAAACCTAAGAATAAAATTTCTAAGGACTTTGGAACCTAAATTGAAATGTAAACAAGCACTAAGAGAGTAAAAGCTATAATCTACTTTAGAGTAAGCTATAACTGAATTTGAAAACTGAAATCTAAGTTTCACTTAGAAAAACTGGCTAAACTAAGATCTAGCTTATAAACAACTTTGAAGATTAATCCTACAGCTTATTCTCAGCTTACAAAAGTGGATTTAAGGCATAAACATGTGTTTATCATAAAATTCCAACCTAATGCCAAACACCCCTTAAAATTTAACAAACTAAGATTTAGACTACTTTAATCTTGAATGAGCTAAAACAGATTAAGAACTAGGCTATTCAAACTGCATTAAGCAAAATAATACTAAAAATAAGTACTAGAGATTTCTAAAATAAGCTGCAAGCAATTAAGCTATTTTATGACTTATAAAACTGTCTAACACTAGAACTTTATTAAAACTTGAAAACAAAGATTAAAAAGCTAAGAGTAAACTAATTGAGTATTGATAAAGCTAATAAAGCAGTAAAACACAAAATAAGCTAATTACAAGCTATGAAACAATAGAATAAGCAGTATGACAAGTTTTAAGAAAAGAGAAACTCACAAGAGGTCCTTAGCTCTTGTAATAATCCTAACTCTAACCTATCAATCCCCTAGGTCCAGCTTGTAGGAAATGAAACTTATTTAATCCCAAGCCCATCCATTTCTGGCTTATTACTCACAATCAACAGCTTATATGAGCTTATGGACAGAGTACTATGGAATTTGATGAAATAAAAGCTCAATTTAGCTTTTGAAAACTAAATTGAATCAAACTAATGTAAAAATACCTTTTTAGAACAGAATTAAAAGCTTTAAAATAGAAACAAGCTTATTGAAGCTTGTTTGACTTTTCTTTGACTTTTTTTGAAAAGCTTTGACTTTTGTAAAATAAAGTGAGGACAGCTTATAATAGCTTGTAAGAGTAACTAGAAAAGCTTTACAAGGCTTTTAGAACAGTAGTAAGAGTATTAAGAGCTTAAAACGGAAAATGAGCTTGATATTAAAAGAGTAACAATTACAAAAGACTTTAAAAGGAAAATTACAACTGGAAATTAAAACTATTAACTAACTCCTGAAAATGAGAACCTAAATGCCTATTTATAGAAGTTGAGGAGTGCTTGAGGATAATGAAGGAATGATCTTGACCGTTGGATGTGATGGGTGACGTGTCTGAGCCAATCACTGCTTGCCAAGTGTGCAAAATGATGTGGAAGTGAACTCTGATTGGTGGATTTTAGTTGGAAGAAACGGGAAAAGGTTTTTGAGAGGTTTGGGTTTTTTGTTGGGCTTTTGTGATCCAAATGATGTAGAAAAGCCCAAAGGGTATTTTAGTCTTTTTGCATCCTCCTCAAAGGGTATAATGGTCTTTTTCCTTCAAACTTTTGTCCTTTTCTTTACTTTTTTGTCTTTTCTCAACCACGGTCTTGATCCGGCTTTTGAAATTGGCTTCAAATCTTTCTCTTGATCACTTGTCTCTTCATTTCTTGTCGGTTTTTGCTTGTTTTTGCTCTTTTTGACTTTGATATCCTTTCCTGCACATTATGACACAAAAGCACACATATTTCCATCTTTTGGCATATTTTTCTGCTTTTATTGGCGAAATCCTGGGTATTTTATGTATACAATTTAACACTTATCAATAGCCAATGAAAATACCTATATCGACCTTTGGTTGTAACTTGCCCAAGTTCTCGTTATCATTCGTTGGGTAGCAGAGTGCACCAAACACATGAAGATACGATAGGTCGGGAGGTTTGTTGTGCAGAAGCTCGTATAGTGTTTTACCATGTCGATGGCGTATCATGGAACGATTTTAGGTATAACAGGCTGTAGCAACCACTTCGGCCCATAGAAATAAATGAGTTTTTGCATAAATTAACATAGTGCGGGCTGCTTCAATTAGCGTATGATTTTGTCTTTCAACAACACCGTTTTGCTGTGGAGAGCGGGCAACAGATGTTTCATGAGAGATGCCAACCTTCTCATAATATTCACGCAATGTCTGATTAACAAACTCAGTTCCATTATCTGTTCTGATGCGTCCTTAACCATAGATCAATTTATCTTTATAGTTGAAATCCATCTAAGCTTTACACTTAAGCCTTGTGAGCTTAAATGTTAATAACATAGATAAACCTCGACTCAAAGCTAAAAGAAATTGGGAAACAAAATTTATAACTTGATTTTTAGAAAATGAAATTTTAACCATTCTTTTATTTTCAATATACTATAAATTATATATATATATTTTTTCAATAGGAATGTTGTTCTTAGTTCGAACCCCTACTTAGGCCTTTCTCCCAAATAGGATATCGCATCAACAACCGGTGTTCTTAGTTCGAACCCCCACTCCGCTGCTAACGTTTGTGGGTTATCGCGACAACACCTTTTTCCTACAAAGCCTAGAATCCAAAGTCCCTTAGTTGCAATCACCACCTAGGCCGCGCTCCCTAGTGATGAAATGCTACGAAAAAAAAAAAACAAAAAAAAAAATTCCTGATTCCACGTACATAGTTTTAATCCTTAGTTGCGACCCCATCTGAGTCTCACTCTCAACATGGATACGCCAACGATTAAAACTATATATAGCTTTTATTATTCTATTTTTGCGAATGCTTCATTGGCACGAAAAATATTGCTTTTGCATTAGAGAAATGTTCATTAGGCATTTTTTTATAAATTATATTTTTGTGTGAATGGAAAAATTTCACTTTAGAAAAATCAAACTTATATAGTTGTGAAACAAAAATCTTACTTACTAAATAGTATGAATCTATTTTTTCAAATTGTAAAAGACTTTTTCTAAAAGACATTGTGTTTTTTTTTTTTTGATTAATTAAATAAAAAGAGCACGTATGATTAGTGTGTTACGAGCTTATGGGTGTAAAAAAAACACAATTCCTTCTTATAAGCTTTCGGTTTTCAAATCTAACCCTTGTTAAGCAATACGTTATATATAACTACTCATCTCTTGTTCTTACATTATAATCCAATTGCAATAGATTTGTGAAAGCTTTAGGGCCCCACAAAAGGTAGGGTAAAGGAACAGCTAGGGCATTTTCAATGCGGTCAGTCAAAATTAACTCCTATTTCTCACCAACGGATTACCAAAAAGTGGTGTTTTTCCCCAAACTAAGCTTCTATTGTAAGCAAAAAATTTAAAAATTTCCACTTTTTTCACAAAAAGGTGAATCCAAAAAGGTTCAAACAAGGTTGCGTGAAGTGCAAGTCAATATCGAAGATATCCTTCCCCAAACTAAAACGAAACATTGTCCTCAATGTTTTAAAAATAATAGGGGTCAAAAGGAATCTAAACAAAAATTCTAAGGTCATGCCAAAAGAATAGATGTTAGTTCGATAAAGACAAGGATAAAAGATTTCCCACTTTATGAAGAGAAGATCATACCTAAGCTTATCCATTTATTAGAGACCCTCATTGGAAATTGTGGGCATTGCTATTGTTCTTCCACAATCTTTGAACCATGAATCCTCCAAAATCCGAAAAAACCTAGAAAACAAGCAACAAACAACCACCAAAAGATCGAAAGAGAACATGCCTTCATCTCATCATTTTCATTGTTAGCTCATTAAACGACTTTACAACACGCACTTAGTTTTTGTTACCCGGAGTACAAGCTATACTCGTTCCCCGAATTGCTTTGTCCTTGGGGGATGCAAAGAAAAAAGAAATAGAAAGAAGATAAAAAACGATAAACATGGGTGTGCTCTCCCACGAAAGCGCTTGTTTATTATAGAGTCACCCTAGCTTGAACATTTTCCCCAAACTAGGGTTATCAAGGTGGACGGTCTTACATAGGGATAAATCACCATTAGGGAAAATCCTCTACAAAATAGTGTTTCACCCTATGACCATTGACTTTAAAATTTGGACCATCATTTTGAGAAAGTTCAATTGTTCCATTATGGGGTAAACATTAGCAATCGTAAATGGTCCCGACCATCGAGATTTAAGCTTCCCCGAGAAAATCTTTAGCCTTGAGTTAAAAAGGAGCACTTGATCCCCAACATTAAAAACTCGGTTTTTAATCTTTGAATCATGTAACCTTTTTGTTTTCTCCTTATAAAGCAAAGAATTCTCATAAGCTTCATCCCTTAATTCATTAAGCTCATTGATTTGTGACTTTCTATTTTTACCCGCAAGATTTAGGTCTAAATTAGTCTGCTTAAGGGCCCAAAAAGCTTTATATTCCAACTCAATAGGGAGATGGAGATCGGCACGCTTTTTCCGTAAAAAACCAACTCTAAGGAGTACAATCCAATAGGTGTTTTGATAGGGCATGTTCGGAATAGCCATAGAGCATCGTCAAGCTTTCACTCAAGCAGCCTCTATTTTCCTTGGTTCTTTCTAAAATCCTTTTAATTCCCCTATTTGAAACCTTCAACTTGACCACTCGTTTGAGGGTGGTAAGGAGTCGAAAGACGATGGGTCACACCATACTTTGCCATGACCTTTGCAAATTGGTCATTACAAAAATGTGTGCCTCTATCACTTATTATAGCACGAGGGGTTCCAAATCTAGCAAAAAGACTTTTTAAGAACTTACAAACAACTCGAGCATCATTAGTAGGTAAAGCCTTAGCTTCCACCCATTTGGACAAATAATCCACCGCAACTAAGATGTACTTATTTCCCCTACTTGATGGAAATGGACCCATGAAATCAATCCCCCACAAATCAAAGATCTCACAAACTTGTATTGCATTCTGAGGCATCTCATCTCTTTGAGAGATTTTGCCTTGTCTTTGACAAGCATCACAATGTTTAACCAAGTTGAAAGCATCTTTATATATGGTGGGCCAAAAGAATCCGGAGTCAAAGACTTTACGAGCGGTGTAATTGGCACTATGATGTCCTCCCGTAGGTCCGTTGTGACAAGCCATGAGAATCTCATTAGCCTCTTTGCCAAAAACACATCTTCTAATGACTGGTGGGTTTCTATATCTAAAAGTCCGCCACAAATTTTAAACAAGTATGGGTCATCCCAATAGTAATGTTTAGCATCTTTGAAAAACTTTCTCTTTTGTTGAGAACTCATTCCTTTTTAACAAAATTACCCGCATGGTAGTTCGCTAAGTCGGCGAACCATGGCGTGGTATTATCACTAAGCACATTCACATTGTTAAGCACATTATTTTCAACAACATTTTCATTCTCATTAAGCACATTATCATTCACATTAATCTCTTTGACCTCTTCAACTTTCCCTAGTGACTCTAAAGGAAAAGATTCGGTTATATTTTGCTTTTCAAGTTCATTCTTGTGAGGGTTCTCTAGTCTAGAAAGGTGATCGGCGGCTACATTCTCAGCTCCTTTTTTGTCCCTTATTTCAAGATTGAACTCTTGGAGTAAGAGAATCCACCTAAGTAACCTTGACTTAGCATCTTGCTTAGCCATTAGGTACTTAATAGCCGAATGATCCGTATACACTATGGTCTTCGATAAAAATAGATTAGGGTCGAACTTCTCAAGGCATATACTACGGCTTAGGCATTTCCTTTTCGGTTATAGTTTAAGAAGGTTGAGCCCCAGGTCATACTCTTATTCGCATAGTGAATAGGACTGAAAGTGGCTTTGCCTTTTCTTTGACATGATAACTGTCCAGAGCAAAGTCACTGGCATCAACATTATTTCAAATCATTAATCCCAATTAGGCACAAACAAGTTATGGTGTTCAATCAACTTCTTTTCTAAGATCATTAAAAGCTTGTTTACACTCATCCGAAAAGACAAAAGGAGTTTCTCTTCCAAAATCCGGAAAACCTAGACAAAAATCACAAACAACCAACAAGAGACGAAAAAGAACAAGCTTCCTCTCATCTTTTACATTGTTAGCTCAAAACGAAAACAGCTTAGTTTTTGTTCACCGAGTACAAGCTATACTCGCCCCCCGAATTAATTTGTCCTTGGGGAAACAAAAAAAAAGAAAATGAAAAAGAAAATAAAAGGATAAGCATGGGGTGCCTCCCACGAAGCGCTTGTTTATTATAGAGTCCCCTTCGCTTGACTCTTTCCCCAAACTAGTTTTTCATGGTGGATAATAGTAGGGGTGAAGAAATTCCAAAAGGTGGAAACCTCCCCAAACTAGGGATGAAAGATATACCGTAGCATTTTTGATTTTAAGTTCAAAAAACTTTTTAGAAAAGATTTTCAAGAGAGAAAATGTGAATCCGGACAATGCTATGGTAACATTAAAGTTCATTAAGGGTGGGTGGAGAGGGTCAAAAACATCAAGAGTCAAAAGAGCTTTAGATGGTGCTAACTCTTTTGAACTCTTATCGTTAAAAGCATCCTTTTCAAAAGATTTCCCATGGTCAAATATCTTTCCCTGAATGTTCATTGGGAATATCATATCCACAAGATTAAAATCCTCATAAAACAAATAATCACTCCCAACATAAGAGTTAGTCTCAAAATAGTTAAGTATGTCAATGTCGGGATGAAAAACTTGTAACTCTTTTTTGAACTTAGGTTCAACTTTTGTTTCAAAATCCTCTTTAGTTTTTCTTTCCAAAAATTCAACCTTTTTATCATTTATTTCAAAAAAAGACACAATGGTTTTAACAGCAACTTTCGGAGAAATTTGTCTAGATACCTCATTAGAAATGATTTCCTCGTCTTTTCCAAAAAGAGGGTTCAAATGACTCTTAGGAGTTTCCTTATGAACCTCCTCTTTAAGAATTGACTCGTCATTTCTAGAGGAAAAATCATTTTTTTTCTCAAAGAGAGGGTTTGAAAAAGTCTTGAAGCTTTGGAAATCATCACAAAGAGGAAAATCACAATCTTCTCCAATTTTGGACTCTCTTTGGATTAGAATGAGAATCTCTTTGTTTAATTCTTTGTTTGGAATAAAATTAAGATCCTCATTCCCCATTTTGAAAGAGTCCTCAAAATTGTAGTCCTCAAAAATTATTGTTTGGAAAGTGTGTGAAATTGAAAAAAAAAAACCTAATTATGGGAGTCTTTTTTAGGTGAAGGAATACGCTTCCTTGGTTATGATTCTAAAAAGCCTTTTCTTCTAGCTGACCTGGGTCAGAAATTCCACTTAACTTTCTGTCCTTTTGTTTATTAATTTCCCCGAAGAAGATTCAAAACTCGTCAAACATTGTGATGTTGTAGAATCGTGCATTCTTTGAGGTTTTACAAACATCTTTGAATGGTCATCATAAATGTCCGTCATAGGGATTTGAGTCTTTGTCTGACTACAACCGGTTTAAAAAAACTATTCTTTCCATACCTTTCCCCTTATCACTAGATCTTCCCCCTTGTTGACATCAATTAAGACCTGTGCTGGTTCTTAAGAAAGGCCTACAAAGTATCAACGGTACTTGATAATTGCACTCCAAAGTCTACCTACAACAAAAGATCGCGGGAAAGTGAATTTTCCCACCGGGACCAACGCTCACTCGCACTCTAGCAATTCCTTAGGAACAAAGAGCAGCAATTTGCTAGTTCTAAGTCATCCGGGAGATTGCAATGCGGGAAGGCCTAATTTGGTATTACAGGACTGGCATAAGGTTGATACTCAGCACCTAGGTCTGCTAAAGGCTTTGCATTGTTAGGTTCACTAAAAAATCACACGGGATGAGAAAGTTTCCGGATCCCAAGCTTTTCGGGAAGCGTTTTTGAGGAACATGATCGTCGAGCAAGTTTCACTCACGGTTGTATTAGCCATCTCATTAAACTTTTCTTTGTTTGACACAACAAGCTTTTTAATCATCTTTTTCTACTTTGGCATTAAATTCAAAGCATCTGCCAAGTAATGTCCCTTTGATCTTTTTTGACATTTCCCAAAACTTTTGGGGATTTGCACCTTATCATTTTGCTCCTTTCTTTTCATGCTCTACCTCTAGAAGGATATGGAAGACGGGTTTTTTTAGAAGGTTCTTTTGAAGATGGAGAATTATTAACTTGAGCAGAAGAAAGCTCAGGAGAAATTGGACTGCTAACCGGCTTAACCGGATCATGAGATTTTTTGATAACCGGAGGTTGGATGTCTTGGTGCTCAGGTAGCACCTTTTCTTTTGGTCGACTCGGTTTCCTTCTCAGTCAAAGGTTCATTTCATCTATAGAGAGGAGGAGAATCGGTCGGCACCGTATGTGTAAGAAAGTCCGCTTCGAGTCGTAATGGCTCTAGCTTCACACCTTGGGTTTGTGATGGTATTACTGGGTAAAGTTCCCGAACTCGATGTATTGTTATTCCCCATTTGCTTTTGAAACATGTTAAGCATCATATTTTGAAAATTCCTTTGTTCATTTTTTGAAATCTTGGTGCTCTCTTTTGAAATCATTCAAATTCTTTTGAATTGCTGCAAAGTAGCTCATTTGCTTTTGTTTTGTGTATGCTTCAACCCTTTGAGAAGTAACCGGAGCTGGGTATCGGGACTTGATAAGCGTGGGCCTTGTTGTGATTAATCCCGAGTTAGCTCCTTGGTTATCTTGATTTGTTTGGTTTACATTCCTATTCCCATTATACCCCTGGTTCCATTTATATTCCTTGATTAGGTCTAGAAGATTTTGTGGAATTGGGTTGATAAAGCTCTGGTGGTTCTCATTTGTTTGCTAAGTTGGGATTACGGTAGCCGGAATTTCATTTTGAACAAAATTACCAACCGATGCGGTTTTTGTTGAAATTGTCTGGAAATTATCATGATAACAGGCCTAGGTACTCATACATCCTTAGTCATTGGGCACACATTAAAACTATGATTACTACCACAAGTAGTACACCTTTCCTCAACCGCTTTAATCGGAGCGGGAGTAGGCACAAGAGCTTTCATCATGTTTTTCATCTCATTCATTTCATTCCTAAAAGTCAAAGTCATCTTATTCTTAATGCGCCGCCATTTGTTTGAAACTCAAAGTTAGATGATGGAATTAGATGGGCGGGGTGGAGGTGCATGTACTCACTCGCAACTCGGCGTTCCTTTGTGACATCTAACTTTGGCCTTATTCTCTATGATTTGTAGCCCTTCAGTTGGACTTTTATTGAGAAAATTTCCACCGGCAGCAGGAATTAAGAGAATCTTGATCATTATAGCTCAAAGAATTATAGAATGTGTCTAATTGGTGCATAGACGTGAAAAACCATGGTGGATGGACACTTCCTTAGAAGTTCCTTAAAACGCTCCAAGTTCGGAGAACAGACTTCTTGAGCAATTTGGACGAAATTCGTAATTTCGATTCCGAAGATTGGTCGGTCTTAGAATGGAGGGGAAGAAAAAGTTGATGACACTTTAGAAACTGAAGTATCACATGTAAGTAATGGAAATTTGGGGGGGTTCTTTGTCTAGACGACGTTTTGGCAACCCCATCAAGAGAAAATTGAAAGAGAAAAGTTTGGATGGTGGTTGTTACGGTACATTCGGGTACTTTGGATTGTTAGTAATGCTCTCAAAAATGACGAATGGAGCTGAGGTCCTCATCATTTACCTTCCTCTAAAAATTCGGTTTTGAACCAAATTAATGAGAGAGGATTTAAGTTCAAAATTTTGAGCATTTATGATTGGTACAACTATAGCACTTTCAAACCCTCCGGTGGGAGCTGTAAGTTGCTCGGCCATAGGTCTGTCGTCGGCCATTGGAATCGGATTTCAAAATGAGAGGGATTGACCTCTTGTCGGCTTTGTCGAGATCGTCGACAATTACGTTTCTTCTTGGACTGTGTATTCCAAGGTTGAGAGCGACGTGGCTTGCAATAGTGAAATAAGCAAGAAGATTTGAGGATTTAAGAAATATTATTTTGGGGAAATTTACAATTTTTAATATTTTATTAAGAAGGAAAACAAAAAATATTTTTGGTAATCGTTTATTACGCAAGCTTCACGATTAGTCGCTAAGATTACGGCACAAATGTGAGCGAAACGCTTAGCGAGCCGCACTGATACTTAGAGAGTAGCTATCACTTATTCCTTACCTCACCTTATAGTTTGTAAACTTAAAGGTCGTGTTACCTCACAGTACCTTCACAAATTTGTTTTTGTTGTTTTATTGGATGGTTTTAAGATGGATAGCTAGTCTCCAAATGTTAATTATTTTTTATTTTTTTTAAATGCGATAGGAATCGTAATTAATGAACTGTTTTATATTTTTACTCCAAAAAATAGCAAAATACTTCCAAAGGAAGGATCGTTCGAATACTCTCCTTAAACGGAATATTCTTCAACAATGTTCACGAGTTCCCCGGGCAAACGGCGCCAAAATTTGGTGTGTTGTAGATAAACAAGCAAACAAATTTATATACGTATAGAATTAATCCCGGTGGAAATTTTCTTTTAAAAAATATCTCAAACAAGGAGAAATATAAGTGGTAAAAATCTCACAAAAGGAAAAACATCAATTGTATATTTTTTTCCAGGAAGTATTGTACTACTCGGGTCGGGGGTGTCCCACCGAAATCGGTTGAATGAGGAATTTAGAAATAATTCGGGTTCGGTTAAGATTGATAAAGGGATTTTTTTGGAATTATTGATTTCACTACAAATATAATAGCATGAATTAAAAACAAATAACTAGCTCGAAATTTAAATGCACGAAAAGTGAAAACGCGAGTTAAAACTGAAATTTAAAATCTAAGGCACAACTTTTAACAAATTTTATACCTAAAAATCACAAATTTAAAAAGAAAATTTTAGGAAAAAGAATTGGAATTTTTTAACTATTTTTGATTTTTTTTATGAATTTCTAAAGATTAATGAATTAATCAAAAATAAACTTTTTCTAAAAATTATCACTAAAATTTTAATTTTATTTTCCAAAAATACTAGATTTAAAAAGAAAATTTTTGCAAAAAGAATCAAAAATTTTCAACTGTTTTTCTATTTTTTATGATTTTTCTAAGAAAATGAAATTAACTAAAATCTATTTTAATTTCTAGAAAATACAATTTTAATTGGAAAAATAAAGAAAAATAGTTTTTAATAACTACAAAGGTGCAGAAAATGAATGGAACAAAAAGCCCCAATTTTTATACCCTAATTGAACCCTAATTTTATCAATTAAAACCAAAACCTAAGTTTTATTAAACTAAAAATTAAAAATATAAAACTAATTTATTTTCCTAGAAAGACAGGGTAGAAATTGTAGAAAACGAAACTAAAGGGTAGGCGGGAAAACTACTGTGAATTTACACTTATATGAAAACGGGTACCCTTTGACTATCAAGAAATTACCAAACAGACCCTATGCTATGGCTTATTTTTGCTTATTGAAAAAGTGAGAATTAGCAAAAACTTAAAACATGAAAGTTGCTAAGGAGCTTATTCTCTACAACATTAATGAAGGCACTTTCAACTTTTGACAAAAGAATAAGCTAGAAAATAAGCTTTTTAAATCCTGTTACAGAAAGTAGTGGTTTAAGTGCTTTTTCACATTTTAGCTTCAATCTAGCTTATTAGTTACTGAAAATAAAAACTAAAAAAATGCTAAATGAAGATTAAGATGTGTGTTAGGGATATTTAGAAAGAAATAAGCTAAGAGTAAACAATTTTAAGGAGAAATTAGCTGTTAAAAAGTGCAAAATTCAGCTTTTAACTAAAATTAAGCTAAACCTAATAAGCTAACCAGCTTATTACTAATCCTTAGAACCTGAAATTTTGGAAATAAGCTCACCTTTATACTTTGAACAAACCTAGATAAAAGCTTTTTCAAAATTACAACTAGAAATTGAAAACCAAATAGAAAATAAGCTAGAATTCCAATCTGCTGCTATATCACTTTTATAAGAAAAAATAAGCTGTACTAAAAAGCTTAAAATGACATTTAAGAGATTATTTTTAAAGAACTAATGGAAATCTACTTAAATCTTAAATAATCCAAAACCCTAACTTCTAATAATGAAATTCTTAAAATTAAACTGCTAGAAAAATGTTTAAAAAACTGAAAGAGCTATGACAGCAGTCCCAATGTTGCTGATGCATTTGACCTAGGGATTTTATGCAGGCTAAAGGTCTACTCTCAAACTGTTGAGCTAACTCATTACATGTATCAAATGTACACTCATACAAGGTGAGCTTTTAAAATGCCTTAAGTCTCTAAAATCTAAAATCACTTAACTCTCAAAACTGTCCTGGTGTTAGCTAAGGAATTTTAAGCTCACAAATCTTGAATTCTATCAACTATCTTTTAAAACCTGTTTTAAACTTGATCATATAACCTAACTCAACTTTATAAAAGGTTTTGACTAAATGATGTTGACTTTAAGAGTCAAATACAGCTTATACCAAACACTACTTAAACCAAACTGTCCCAAACCTAATTTGTACTTAAAATCTATTTTAAAACTAAAGCAGTTAAAACCTTATAGCAACTCAACCCAAACTAACCTAATTATGGCTATTTGAACATTTAAAAAAAAGCCCTAGCTTATTAAAAAAGGAAAAAGCTAGTTTCTCAGCTAGTGTTTATATGCACTACTATGGACAGAAGTAAAAGGGAAACTAACTTATTCCACTAAGGCGGTTAAAACTAATACATCTATAACCTAACTAAACTGAAATGAAACAGGAATAGACATGAGAATTCATTAGAATAAGCACTTTGAATTAAGCTATGAATTTGCTAAATTGAAATATAGAAAGTTAAAACCTGAAATTGTGTTGTCTCAGCACTTAGCCACTCTAGTAGAGTGAGTGGCTTTAGAAAACACAATCCTAATGGCTCCTTAGCCTCTAAACCTCAATAAGCTGAATTTAAGCTTATTTACCTTGTTTCCTTCAAATTGAACTCAAATGCACTCAAGTGATCATGACTTTGATGTAAATGAACTAAAAGAGTAATGAATGACTGAAAACACAAAATTTGACTGAATTTGAGCTTATCAACAATAATAAGCTCAAATGAGCTTATTGAGATCTTATTGAGTAAAATCGGCTTAAAATTGAAAACAAATTTCACTTACACTTGAAAACTGAATTGTTATTACTAAAATAATGAAGTACAAGATGAAATAAGGAAAGTACAAGAGCTTAAAGCTGTTTGCTAAAACTTGAAAGAAAAAGCTTAAAATGGAGAGAATTACAAAACTGAAAATTAAAACAAAAACAACAACTCCTAAAATGAACTATAGAGGTCCTATTTATAGAGAAATGAAGAAGAGGGGTGAGGAATTCTTGAATCTTCCATTTAATCTCAGCCGTAGATCAGTTTTGAACAATTTATGGCCGTTTGATCATGATGATGAGGTGTCTTGACCAATAAGGGAGTGCCACGTATGCTAGGTGAGGTGGAGGAGGTTTATGAACAAGGTTGGGTGTTGTAAAGGAGCAGGGGAAAAGGAATTCGCAGGTTGGGTTGTTTGTTAGAAAAAGGCGGGAAAAACCGTTAGTTTGTTAGGGAGTGGTTTTAAGCCGCGTTTTCTATTTGAATGTTTGAAGTATATGCACAAATGGTCCCTGCGATTGCCCCGTACAAAGTATAGTGTAAAAACAGTTTTGGAATTGACAAATTCGGCCCTTGTGGTTTTTGTCTCCCTTTTCTCTTTATAAACAAACTTTCCACATTAGGCAACTTTGGTCCCTTTGACTCAAAACTCCCAAATTAGCCCTTAAACTTTGAAGACTTGTTATAATTGATCCTTGGGCCTTTATTTTGAGTTTCATTGACTTCTTCTTCTTGCATTGGGCTGATCTGGCTTTTGATTTCTTCATTCTTCACTCTTGACTTTGTCTTTTCCCGTTTCTTGTCGGTTTTTTTGACTGTTTTTGCTTCTTTTTGTCCTATTTATCCTTTCCTGCACAATAGACACAAAAGCACACATTTTTCTATTCTTTTGGCATTTTATTGGCTTTATTTGGCAAAATCCCGGGTATTTAATATATACAATTAAGCATTTATCACTCCCTCTTTCAATGACACAAAGAGAGTTTTTGTTTACGAACTCCTACTCGTGCTTTCCTATGAATTTGCTTAACAATGATATGAGTGAGTTTACTAAGTGAGTTCTCGTAACACCGCTCAACCACATGATGCTCATCCTTTACCAATGAAACCTTTTCTTGTTCTTTCTTATTTTCAAAAACTGAATCATCCTCCCCAACTTGGTTGATCTCTACCCTTGGCAACTGAGGTGGATTTAGGTGGATATGAGTGACTTCAGCTTCTACCTCATTAGGATATTGTTCTTCTTCCAATGAATTTGAACACTCATCTTCATATAGCGAAAGAGCCAAAAATTCCTCATATTCTCTTGATTTTGTATCCTCAATTGGTGAAAGTATTGGTTCTTTTAAAGTTGAGAGATAGGGTGTGGTATTAGCCTCCATAACTCCCTCCCCAACTTTAAAGGGAACCGATTCTTTACCATGTTCTTTAACTGGTGAAATGAGATCTTCAAATGAGTTGTTGTCGTTATCTTCGTCTTCTTCATCCTTATAAGAACCAAACGTCGAATATTCCATGGTGTTTGTTGAGTGAAGTGTGAATTCTTCATTTTGCTCTTCACCTTCATCTTCATCATCAAAATCTAGCATGGTGATACCTTGAGGTTCATATGTTTCATCTCTATTTAGTTGATCCAACAACCGATCAACATGTGTCTCAAGAGATGCAAAACTAGCGTCGTGAGCTGCAAAACTAGCCTCGTATCTTTAATTTGCCTCTTCGTTAGATTCTATCATTGACATAAGCTTATCATATTTTTGGTCGAAACTCAAGTGTTGGTTATCACCTTGTTTTTGTCCTTGATAATAATATTGTTGAGTCGATCTTTGAGGTTGATTGAAGAAACTAGGGCTCTCATACGCAGGATGATAATGTTGATCATCGTACTCACCTCGATACATCGTGTAATCTTTCATCCCAATATTATAATCAACATGATATGTGTCATGTTCATAGTAATCGTATTGAGATCGATAGTCATATGTCTCAGGTACTCGCTCCTTCCTTCTTGTTTCCTCTTCCGGACAATTTTCATACGAATGACATGGATTCCCACAAGTCCAACATGAATCCATAGAAGCTTTACGTTGAATAAATGATGAAATTGAGCATGTGATGTACAACCTGATCTATGCGTGCACATACACTAACCTGCACACTCACAACCAACAAAACAAACAAACAAACAAACAAAACAAGAGAAAAAGAAAATCTTTTTGTATTATTATTATTATTATTATTATTCTTAAACCAAAAGCGCACTCACTCCCCGGCAGCGGCGCCAAAATTTGATAGCGGTCTTTGTACTATCAAAAATAACCTAAACATAAACCTATATAAGAAATGTTAATACCTTTTCCATCCTCATGGAGTAGGAGTAAATCATATACTTTTTTTTTTTTTTTAGATGGTGATCACTGATCCAATAAAGTATGGTTCTTGAAAATACTTAATAACTAAAATTACCGATTAATCTAATAATAACGACTAGAAAGTAAAATACGCCAAAAAGTAACAATAAGAAATAAAAATAAGATATGTAACAAAATTAAAAGAAAAGCATCACTCCCGGCTTTCCAGATATATGACATATGTATAAGATATGTGATCCCTTCTATCAAAAGTTTTTGATTTCAAACCCACCAAGACATTAGTTTGAAATTACTCTGAAAAGAATAATTTTGTGCACAATTATGTTTACCCTACGAATCGTTTAATACTTACAAGTAAAATCGACTCCCCGGACGAATCCGTTGCCAAGCCCACCCACAACATGTCTTACATAATCATCAAATTAATTTTATTAAAAATAATTACTCAAGTGAATAATTTAGGTACAAGTTATGTCTACCATACAAATCGTCTTAACTCCTACACTAATTGGGTTCGGCACGAATTGTTGACTCGCAATAACGTGTCTTTTAATAATTCAATAAAGTAATTATATTAAAACATTAAAATCAAATTAAAGATATGCATTAAAATCATATGAATTAATGTTTGACAAACCAAGTAAAATCCGTAACTATAATCAAACCTTTATTTTTACGGGAGAGATTACAAGATGTTTACCGCAATGGTAAGGAAATGATGATGATTTTGTTGTCATGACTGCCACCATTTTCTTTTCTTGTGTTGTCTGTGGCTATGTGAATAATCCTAAGGACGTATTGTGGCTGCTTAATTGTCACTCCTACTAGTGGGACGATTGCTTTTTATAACACAAAGGGCATGTTACCTATGTGTGTAAGGTCAGGTTACCACCAACTGAGGGTTCGAGAAGAAGACATTCCGAAGACCGCCTTTAGAACTCGTTACGGCCATTATGAATTTCAAGTTATGCCATTTGGTTTGACAAACGCACCTGCCGTATTCATGGACCTTATGAATCGGGTGTGCAAACCATATTTGGATAAATTCGTAATTGTCTTTATTGATGATATTCTGATATATTCGAAGAACAAGCAAGAACACGAAGAGCACCTTAAGTTAATCTTAGAGTTGCTTAAGAAAGAGGAGTTGTATGCCAAATTTTCCAAGTGTGAATTTTGGATTCCTAAAGTACAGTTCCTCGGTCACGTGATTGACAGCCAGGGTATTCACGTGGACCCTGCCAAGATCGAATCCATTAAAGATTGGGCATCTCCTAAGTCACCAACGGAGATTCGTCAATTTTTAGGTCTTGCTGGGTATTATCGAAGATTCATCGAAGGATTTTCGAAGATTGCCAAACCAATGACCAAGCTCACTCAGAAGAAGGTCAAGTTTGAGTGGGGTGACAAACAAGAAACAGCGTTCCAACTGTTGAAGCAGAAGTTGTGTAGTGCACCAATTCTGGCTTTACCGGAAGGAAGCGAAGATTTTATCGTATACTGCGATGCTTCGATCAAAGGTTTGGACACTGTGCTGATGCATAAAGAGAAGGTGATTGCTTATTTACCACGCCAGCTAAAAATTCATGAGAAGAACTATACGACTCATGATTTAGAACTTGGAGCGGTAGTGTTTTCTCTGAAACTCTGGAGACACTATTTGTACGGAACCAAGTGTACGGTGTTCACGGATCACAAGAGTCTACAACACATTCTTAATCAAAAGGAGCTGAATATGAGGCAACGTCGTTGGTTAGAATTGCTTAGTGATTACGATTGCGAGATTCGTTATCACCGAGGGAAAGCAAATGTTGTCGCTGATGCCTTGAGCAGGAAGGAACAAGAGCCACCATTAAGGGTTCGACCCTTAGTCATGACTATAGGTTTGAATCTCCCCAAACAAATTTTGGATGCTCAAACTGAAGCACGAAAACCAGAGAACATCAAGAACGAAGATGTTGGAGGATGTTGGTTGAAAATTCTAAAGATCCGAAGAAATTTAGAACGGAAAAGTTGGAACCCCGTGCGGATGGAACTCTATGCTTCAATGGCAGGAATTGGTTACCATGTTATGGCGATTTGAGGACTGTGATCATACACGAGTCCCACAAGTCAAAATACTCTATTCATTTGTGTTCTGATAAGGTGTACCAAGACATGAAGAAGCTATATTGGTGGCCCAATATGAAGGCAAACATCGCCACCTCTGTTAGCAAGTGTTTGACATTTGCTAAGGTCAAGGCTAAACATCAAAGGCCATCAGGATTGTTGGTACAACCTGATATACCTCAATGGAAGTGGGACAATATCACTATGGATTTTGTTATAAAGCTTCCTAAGTCGTCACAAGGCTACGACACCATTTGGGTGATTATTGACCGACTCACTAAGTCCGCAATTTTTGTACTGATAAGAGAGACTGATCCGATTGATAAACTTGCAAGAATGTACCTAAAGGAGGTAGTCACGAGGCATGGAATACCTCTCTCGATTATTTATAATCGTGACCCTAGGTTCGCATCAAATTTCTGGAGGTCACTTCAGAATGCTTTGGGTACTAGTCTGGATATGATTACTGCGTACCATCCACAAACAGACAGACAAAGCGAGATGACTATTCAAACTCTCGAGGATATATTGCGTGCTTGTGCAATCGACTTTGGAAAGGGTTGGGTTAACCATTTGCCATTAGTCGAGTTCTCATATAACAATAGCTATCACGCTAGCATCAAGGCCGCACCATTTGAAGCACTTTACGGTCGAAAGTGTCGTTCACCCGTTTGTTGGGCCGAGGTTGGAGAAGTTCAACTCACTGGTCCAGAAATAGTGCAAGAAACAACTGAGAAGATCGTTCAAATCAAGCAGAGAATGCAAGCTGCACGCGATCGACAAAAGAGTTACGCGGATTTAAAGCGTAAACCGATGGACTTTCAAGTTGGGGATAAAGTTATGCTTAAAGTTTCGCCTTGGAAAGGGGTCGTACATTTTGGCAAATGGGGGAAGTTGAACCCTAGGTATGTTGGACCTTTCAAGGTGTTAGAAAAGGTTGGAGAGGTTGCTTACAAGCTTGAGCTTCCTGAAGAGCTGAGCCGGGTTCACAATACATTTCATGTATCCAACTTGAAAAAGTGCCATGCCGACGAACCATTAGCCGTTCCGTTGGATGGACTTCACTTTGATGACAAGCTTCAATTTGTCGAGGAGCCAGTAGAAATCATGGACCGTGAAGTTAAACGGTTGAAGCGAAGCCGCATTCCACTAGTCAAGGTTCGATGGAACTCCAGGAGAGGTCCTGAGTTCACATGGGAACGCGAAGATCAATTCAGGAAGAAATATCCACACCTCTTCACAAAGACCGCACCATCGTCAAGTGCCGCGTCTTAAGCCTTGAGGACAAGGCTCACTTAATGGGGGGAGACTATAACACCCCGTGTTTTAGGGTCATTGACGTCGTCAATAAATTCACTAAGTATTTTTAGTATTGTACGCGTTTGCTTTAAATCGTAATCGTTAAGTTAAATCGCGTAAGCTAAAAATTATCGTTCAATGTAAACGGGCATCAAACAATTAAATGTTTACATCAAGCAAGTGTTAAGTAATTATTTTGAAGATAATTATTAACTTTGTTCATTTTATTTTTATTGGTTGCGTAAAGTGATTACGTTTCGCGATAAAATACGTTTAGGCATACCCGGAACCACCAAAACTTTTCTACGCTTCAACAAATACCCACATTTATACCCAATACCCAAAATTTACAAAAATATATCATGTATATGCATCTATGGCCATATTTGGTCTTATGGATACAAGAAATATCACAAAAATCTTACCACTTGCAATGTACTTCACCAACTAATAAAACCATGAGACTTTTACAAGTAAAACCCATACCATGACCATAAGGACTTTCATGATTTACTCCCCTTTGTCTCAAAATTTCCTTGAACTCTTTTGACTAAGTCTTATATATATAATACTTGCACCTTTCAAGAGATAACACATACACTTCAACACTTAAAAAAATCAAAAACTATCCCTCCTTTTTGGCTCTTACAACCCCACGACATCAAACACCCCATTTGTATAATTCATAGCTTGATTTTCCAAATCCATACATACATACTTACATCATATCTAAGATGTCTTAAGTTGTTTGCAAGGGTTGGTTAAAGGTTTAAAAGTATTGAAGCAAGAAAAGCAAGATTAGGGTTTCTATTCGATTTAGGGTTTTCTAAGCTTGAAAGCTTTGGTTTTTCATCTAAAAAAGGGTTTATATTGTGTTGGTTATCATCATACATCATCATAAGGTTATCTAAAAACTCTAATCACTTTACATTTATCATTTTATGTGTATATATGTTCTTTATAGCAAAAATCACCATTTAGGACTTTTAAACATGTAAAATGAGATTTTACTTGTGATCATCATTTTGTAAACTTTTTCATATGTTATGTGATTGATAATATCATGATATAATGAGATTATAAGTATTGTAAGATATTGGTTAAGTGTAAAAATGTATATGTATAAACTAGTAAGTAAAGTTACTTAAGGAAAGTTATTGATTTCATGTGATGTTAATGACTTGTTAATCTTGATATCATGGACTCGTGTGGACATATGATGGACAAATAGACACTATTATATATATGACATAGTATATAATAAGTATCGGATAACTTGTGGTATTTTTATTAGGTTAAAAAGGTATATAAAACAAGTTTTAACTAAGTATACATAATGAGTTCAAAAGGGGCTGTTTTGGTTCGTGTATGATGACAGCCCTATCATGTTTTATAAATATAGTACCCCTCATTATGATTCCAAAAAGGTAACAAACTCGAAAAATGGATTAATAACAAAAAAGATACGTCGTTTACGAGTTTTGCGATAATAACCGGAGTTATAAAAGAATTTTTATAAAAACTTGTTATAAAAATTCTACAAATAGAAGGTTTGGTGTTTTTATTAAATCACACATATTTTTAGGATTTCAAAACAATAAGAAACGTAATTTTTCGATTAAAAACGAAGAAGTTATGAATTACACGAGTTTATATACTTAAAATGTATAAAAATAGTTTTATAAAACCTTTTTTTTTAAATTTACTGTTCATAACAGAAACATTTATTTTTGTAAACCTTATAAATAAATATAACTTTTAATTACGAGAACGTGCTCGAAAGAATTACTAAAAACGGAGCTAAAACGAATAAAATACAACGTTTATGATAATTAAAGTTTATAAAAGTAATTTTATAAACTATGAACAGTTAAAATTACTGTTAATCAGTAGACACCACTTTATAAAAATGTGATAATTTTGATAACGAAGACGTGCTCGAAGGAATCGCTAAAATCGGGATTAAAACGAATAAGTTGTTGCATTTACGGGTTTTACGACAATTAAATTTATAAAAGTAAATTTATAAAATGTCATAAACAGTAAAAGCACTATTCATCAGAAGGTTATAAAATATAAAAATGTAATATTTTTATATATCATCTTAATACGAAGACGTGGACGTAAGAAACGCGAGAAACGGGTTTACAACGGGAAAGTTATGCTAGTTTTACTAAAATGATAATTATAAACATTTTCACTTTATAACAACGATTTTTAAATTATAAATAGATGGTGATGAGCTATATAGGATTGTATACGATATTAGTTATCGAAGTACATAGTACTTATACGACCTATGTTTGATTAGGTTGCCTTCGGATTCGTCCGTGACTCGTTATTTCACTTACTCGATTATTACTCATTCACTTCACTGCTGAGGTGAGTTCATAGCCCCACGTTTTACATGATTTTGTTTTATAAGTTTTTGGGGTGAGAAACATGCATTGTTTTATAATTGGACACAAGTGGTTAAGTTTTACATTATGATTACGTGTTGCCTAAGTAGCGATAACCCTAGTTGAGCCCATTATCATGAACTGTCAGTTACTGGATTGTGAGCGCGAATGTTATGAATAGATCTATTGGGATTGACATCCCCGTTCGGGTGATTAGCTATCACTGGGCAAACGAACGTATACCATGTCGAACATAGGATGTTGCGGGTTAGAACATCATCACGGGCAATGTAGGCCATTTATATGGTATTCATTTATGTCGAGCTTCGGTGTCATGAGCTTAGGGCAACGTAATTACATTTATATGATGTCTGCATCTGTTGCATTATCATACACTTGGGAAATCTTGTGGTCCTACAATATACGATTTATCAAACCTATGAATTCACCAACATTATTGTTGACGTTTTAAAGCAATGTTTTTTAAGAGGTCAATAAGTATGAGGTGCAAGGGATACATTGGTGGTTTTGATTTGGATATCATGAATTAAAGATTTTGTCACATTACATTTTGTATATCTGTTATGGCTAGAAATCTTTGTATTTTGAACAAGTGAACAAGTGAAGCTTCGGGCTTATGTAACAAATAATTTGTTAAATCCAATGTATCCATTTTAAATGACTTTTTGGTCGTTCTATATATATATTGTGTTATTGATCTATGAAGTAACACGCCCCGGACCCTTATTCTGTTTTCCGCTGCGACCCAAAGATGGTGTATATCCCTCATGTGACCCCATATGAGACAATTGATATGTACATAATTAATTGTTAAAGACTTGTTAGTGAACTACTAGTGAATTAAAAAAAAACATGAACAAAAGAATTTCCATTAAGCAATAAGTGGGTAAAGTCTCTATGAGCTAGGGTTTAACAAGATCACCATTGCTTTAATCCCTAAGATAGATTATAATCAGCAAATAAGGATGCTTTATGCGGATGCTTTAATTGTGACAAATTATCGTACTCTAGTCTTAGAAGAAGTACCCCAATCTTATGAATGATAGCCGCCTCGAGATAAGTAAGTCATTTACTAAATAACCAAACCAACTTTCAGATTGATTACAAATCGATAATACAATTTTCATTATATTTGTGCTAGACCGCACTTTATCTTCTATCAATTTGCTTGCGTATGTTTTAGTATCTTAAGTTGATTTTAGTCACCACAAAACCCATGCCAGTCTCTCAGGTTGAAAACCCCCCTTATCCGTTAGATTTAGGATTAACATAGGTTTAGCATAGGTTTAACATAGAATAGAACTAACCTAGATTAGAAAACCAAAGTGTGAATAAATTGAAAGTTTGTTTCTCGCTCTTAGTGATCGACACCCTACTTACCACGAAACTCCCATCTGACCGGGTACACTGCCCGTTAAAGTGTTATTTTTGGTAAAGTCGGCAAAATATAAATTTAAAACTTGAAATCATAAAATCACACACCTCACAACGACACATCAAGTTTTTGGCACCGCTGTCGGGGAGTGAAAATTTAATCTTGATTTTTATTTGATATTTTAGTTTTTAACATTAGTTTAATCTAACCCTTAGGACTAGTGTAATTTAGATTAGTGTATAATTTTATATATTCTATATATTTGCTTGTATATTTATTTGTTTAATTGTTTATTAGTTTAATTGTTTGGTGTAGTTGATTGATTTCTAAACATTGTTCTGGTCAATAACCCGATACGGCGTATCCACTTCTATTGGATACGGCTTATTCAACTTTCTTATCCAATACAATGTAGTCACTCAACATATTAATTTGGCGTATTTAGATCAATTGAATACAACGTATCTATCATCTGATATAGAATCAGAAACTGAATTTTCAAATTTGATTTTCGTACTTAAATTTTCTATCTTTCTTCAGAGCAAATCTTGCTGATATTTTTGCTGAAGAAGAAATGGCGAACAAGGAGACCGAGTCAACTATGAATGAATTCGCGACTAATGACAAAGCAAATTACTATTCTGGGATTACAAGCATTACGGTTAATGGAAAGAATGCTTATGAGCTGAAAGGAAATTTCCTTGATGATTTACATAATAATGCCTTCAGTGGAGCTTATGGGGGTAGACGCGGTCAAATATATCAAATATTTCCTTAAAATTGTGGACCCAATTGATTTACCCAATATAAATCATGATAAACTTAGAGTTGTTGTTTTCCTAATCTTATTGGCTGGGAATGCAATGAAATGGTTTGATGAAATTAAAGGATCAATTACTAGTTGGGTGGATTTGACTGCTAATTTTTTTAGAAAATACTATCCACCTTCTCGCACTGGCGGTATTACAACCACCATGATCAAGTGGGACCCTACTAATCCAAAGTTTGAATACTGGTTAGCCTTAAAGTTTGCGAACTATAAAACGATGGATATATTTACTAAAGGAGCTTTATGGGACTACTGGAAAATAGGGAGTGATGATACTGAGCTTACTAATGAAAAGGGATCGGATCTTGAGGATGAATGATCAAGTGATGTGGATGAAACTGCCAAAATCTTCAAGATCGAAGACAACTTACTTAACTATGAGACACCCCTGTGTAAAGCATTTAATGAATTCAACTATCTCCTTAAAATCAACACGGAGCTATTAACTTTCGATATCTAAGAAATCAAGACTTACGAGGAGTATGAGTTGAATAATAATATGACGGGGGAACTCGAGGAACCATGGTCAGAAAACGGGGTACCCTATCAACCGTGTGATCATATTTATGAACCATATCATTTTAAGAATGGAAAAACTAAATGGTCTATGTGTAGTTCAGATATTGATGGGTTCTTTAATGGTGGAGAACTACCCGGGATGGTTCGAGTCGGATGTATGACTTATTTTCAAGATCACAAATGGTATGATGAGTTGACTAATGGAAAGCTGAAAGAAGAAGCTTTAACGCATAAGATAAATTGAAAGAATCAATGGGGGGATGCCTCCCGAGTAATGAAATTTCTGTGAGGTTGAAAAATAGTCTTGTGAACTTCCATGAACTAGATTATGATGTATTACTAAAACTAAGAATGTTGGTGGAAGGTAAATGCTCATGAGAAAGCCTCATTCGCTGGATGGAAAATTACGGTCAATGACTGTATGCGAACGCCAAAACTAAAAAGGATTATGACCCTGATGTGCTGTTGTTGATCCCTACTAGATCTTGCAAACCTTGAAAAAAGGATTAGTTGTATTGAATAGATTCAAGACAACTATGCTAGAAACGTTGTTGATACTAAAGAGTATGCGGAATCTACTCTTTAATACTTAGGAAGAATATCTATGTAATAGTAAACTGTAACGCAGTAGAATGAATAAACAATGAATATAACTAAAAAGCTTTAATATTATTATGATGAATAATACGAGTACTCTGTCTAGTACTAGGGTTTACAAACTTGAAGCTATAAAATATGTCTATTGTGATGTGTTTTCAATCATAACCTAGGATCTCCATTTATACACCAAGGAGTCCTTTACAAGATACAAATCTTCTAAACTTTTATAAGATATCTACATATCTTCTAAATATATAAGATATACATAATAAATTCATGTATATCACTTTACACGTCTTTATCTTCTTCTGGCAATTGTAATATTCATGTAGCAGTACAAAGTCCTCCAACAGTATTAAGTTTAGTACTGGCAATACTAACTTTCTTCTGGAAGTACTAACCAGTTAATACTGGTAGTTATAATCTGAGTAGTACTAAGTTAATTCAGCAGTATTAACTTTGTAGAGGCCCTTAATTCCCAACAATCATCCCCTAAACTTGTGATTTACCTCCAAATCATCAAGTTTCTTGAATTAAAAACTTTGGGCTCTGAGAGGATTCTTTTAAACACTTTACTGCCTTGGTCTTTCTACAAGTATGCAGATTTTCTTTAAAAGCTCCTCTTCCATATCGTAATATTGATCCACTCTTAGCTTGTTTCACAGCATCAAGGTCATAAGTGCTTTTGTTAGTAGATAATCCTTCTCAACCAACATGTAAATATCATGTCCTCTTTCTGTAGACACATGATGAACACCACATGTATCATATAACCACCAATTCAAAGGATCATGCATATATCTATGTAGCTTCCAGAGAGTATCATTATCATCTGGTTCAAATAACCTTTTCAACTCTACCCAAAGTTTTCTTGCTTTATGTTCAGTGGGTTCTGTTGTTCTAAATCTTTCCTTAACCAAATCCTAAAGCTTATCCAGATCATCTCTGTCAAATTTCTTTAACATATCCTCAAAAGTCTGATAAGCTTATGTATGTCCTCCAACTCTAATAATTTTCCAGTATTTTCTTAAGTTTTCAGAGTAAATCTCCCAGTCAATAATTGGATATTTAACCTATAAGGCTTCAACATAAACCTCTTCTACTAGAATTACCATCATCATCTGATGTAGCTGTTCTTGAGATAGTTCTTCTACTTTTGGTTCTTCACCTGTTTGCTCTTAAACTGACCCTGAAGCTTCTCAAGTCCTTTGTCTTTTAGCAGGTTCTTCTACAACATCTTGACCTGCTCTTTTTAGTCTTTGAACTTCCAACTCAGAATCCATAGGCACAAAGGATTGTACCTTTCTCATAGTAGCTTCAAAGATCTCTTTAACCTCCTCAAATGAAAGTGCTTTCAATTGCTTAAGAGTATAACATCCTTCTTGATTCTTGATGTAAGTAGACATGTACTCCTTTTGTTGAGCATGAGTCATTGGCTTGTTCCTCTTAGCTTCAGCCCTTTGTTGAGCAAATAACTTCTTTCTTTGATTGACCAGTTCAACAAGTTTTCTTGGTAGATCTTCATCACTAACTTTTTCACCTGCTTGTAATTGTTGAACAAAGTCTTTGTCAGCTGCAACTCTAACTAAAATATCATCCTATTCATCATCAGTAAAGCCTTGAGCTGCTTGATGCACTTGAGCCATTCTTTGTCTTTCTACTGCATCAAGTTCCTCTTGTATTTTCATTGCAATTTCATGATCAAGCCTTTCTTGTTCTTGTGCTGCCTTAAACTTTGCTTCCTGTTCAACATTGAATCTGGCTTGTTCTTCCTCATGCTTCTAAGCTAGTTCTTCATCAATACTCATATGAACTTGAACTCTCTTTTTGATTTTCTTTGGAGGCTCAGACTCTTGCATAACGTCTTTGCCTTTATTCTTTGCCTTTACACCAGCAGTATTAACCAATTCACTGGCAGTACTAACTCCACCACTGCCAGTACTAACTTCTCTTCTTTTTCTAGTGTAAGTTTGAACATTTTCAACATCCCTTCTTTGTTCAACTGCATCTGCAAGGACCTTAGCTGCGCTAAAAACACCTAATTGTTCTTCAGGTTGATCACTAACCTGAGTATCATTAAATCTCCCCTGATCTGCAACATGTGGAGGAACCAATGAAATTTCAGCATCTAAATCCATTTCTTCAATCAAACTCCTCCCCTGTTTGGAAGAATCCTCCTCATCTTCCTCAGCATCAGAGATCATAACTTTGGCTCTCCTCCTAGCTTGGCTTATCTTGATAGTCTGCTCTAACTTCTTTACCCTTTTGATAAGCTTTGTAAGAGCAGAACTATAGGTCTATTTTGTTTGCTTTAATTCAGACTCCAAGCTTTCAACTTTCTTGGACAATGAGGTACAAGGAACCGTCAATTCATGAAGTGATAAACTACTCTCATCACTTCCAAGTGAGTGAACCTTTGGGAGAGGTGAATCATGGGGCATTGGAGCAGCCTCCTCAGCAACAGGTGTGGTTTGGATAGATGGTGGTTGTGAGGTGGATGGACCACTAATAGGCGTGTGATGGGACACAACTGGGATTGTTGGTCCTTCGCCCTGATCCTGAACTAGCATTGTTTGAAACAATAGAGTGTTCACCCTAGAATATCCCTTGGAGGCTCTTTTGATGTTGCTAAATAGTTTTTGTGTAAGGGTAAGAGTAGGATAGGTTCTTTTATGGGGTAGAAGAAGTCTTTGGTGTTTGTTCAAAAAGATTTGTATGAATCTGGGATACATCAAAAACTTTGTCTTACTATCCAAGTTCTTTACCATGGCCTCAAAAATTAGGTTGGAAAAGTTAAAGGTTCTGTTTGTTGCTAGGTAAATGATAGCAGTAGCTATATTGCTACTAAATTGCTCCCAAGCAGTTTTCTTAGGACTTAAACAGTGGAGAATGGTATGAATTAAGAATTTCCACTGAGGGGAAAAGTATCCCTTTTGAAAAGTAAGGCTATCAGAAGTGGTTACATACCATATAAGAGCAAGTTGCTCAAAATTTTTTACAGGGAGAGTGCTAATACTATCAGAATTCTAAAGCTTAAGATGTCTTCTAATGGATGCTTCAGTGATAGTCTTGACTCTTCCATCAATGGTAGTAGTGATTTCCATAACTTCATCCTTAATTGTACTTAAAGCAGCAGTTTGCCAAAATTGTTCTATAAGAGAAGCATAAATGGTTGGGCTTTCAGTGAGGGCATAGTTGATGTGACTTGCAGTGAGAAAATCAATGATTTGATGAAACCCTTCACTTCCTTCTGTCTTCACTAAGTAGGCAACCATGTTGTGCTTGTCGTCGAAAATTTCTAAACACGCCATTTGATGAGGGAGAAAGTTAATAAGGTTATGGAGATAAAGGACGTGGATGGTGAGTATGAGTGTTTTGTTAAAGGTAATGAGATAAGAGAAAGTATTAAAGGTTTAGTTAATTGCACCGACGCATAATATTTGTATCTATCTTGAAGAAATCTTTATGAATTTAAAGAAGATCAATGAAATTTTTCCCAATTGTCAAACCTATAGACAAAGTAGTTGGTGGAATTTCGCAACGCTATTAGAGTGAAGGAAATTCTGTGTATGGCTCAAGAACAGAACTAATGGTCACCCAGCAGTAACTCATAATAGCCTAGCAGTACTAAATTAAGCTAGCAGTACTAAAACATGTCCATCAGTACTAAGTAATGCTCAGCAGTACTAAGTAATGCCTAGCAGTACTAACTTTGAGATAGCAGTTTTAACCTCAATTTCATCCAAAAAGCATTTCCATTACTAATTTTGACTCTTACAATCTCTCTTTCTATTTTTATGCTCACATTATCTCTCAATTCTTTTTGCTCACTAATTCACTCTTTCTGTTTTTATCACACAAGTCTCTTTCTATTTTTCAGCTCACTAAATCTCTCTATTCTTTTTGTCACCAATTCAGACAGTGTTGTATAATCTGCCATCAATTCCATTAGTTTCATACTGTCCTCCCCACTTCTAAGTGTGTTAACTCTTGAGACAGGTAGATCATTGGACTATTTAGATGCAGCCTCAAACCTAGTTTGCAACCCCAAAATGGTAACTTGGCACCTAGGACCACTACCTGAACCAGTTCCCTAAGGACTTGGCTCATTAAGTGTTGCCATGGATTAGGTCCTATTGATGTTACCACTGTCCTGCTCTACTTCTAAGCTAGAAACAGTAGTGGCAGCCCTTTCCATTTTGTCACCTAACTCCTTATGGACAACCTCATCACCAGCCTTTATAGGGGGACCACTAGACTGAAGTATCTTGGTGTCCCGACCTCTTTTGACATGCCTAGATGTTTTTGATTCTTTTAACACACTTTTGATGTTACATGTCCTTCCATCCATGCTTGAATGCATATTGACATAAGTAGCCTCCCCTTAAACAATACTTTATAGGTGAAGCATTCAACATCAGGTACTTAATTTGCTTATCCTGCAAATGTTAGTCCCCAAAAAAAAAATACACAATCCAAAGTATTTTCTTCTTGACAGTATTAATTATGACTAACAGCTTTAACAAGCAGTCTTAAGTATAACTACAGTACTAATTATAACTTAGCAGACTAAATAGGACAAGACTAACATACTAATCCTTTACAAAACTTTAACAAAAGACATACAGAATATAGAACATAAAGGATTAATCAATCCAAAACTTGAGACAAGTAATGAAACCTTCTAGCATTATAACCATTTGTAAAGAAGATCTGCAACATTATTTTAAGACCATATTACTTTTAACCATTTGTATTAACTATTAGCATTGCAATCACTTATAAATGTGCCTAATCTCTATAGTATTTGTTTTAGAACTATTGAACTGATTCTCAATGAAGCAAGGATAGTACTGTTATTGTCAATATTAATGACAGTATTCATGAAATTATACCCATAATCCAGCAATTAATTTTTGAAACCATAGAAGCTTATCTATAGCAACTAGCACAGCCACATATTCAGCCATTAGTTGTAATGAGGCAACCACAGTTGCATCATAAACTGCATGAATAACCAACCATTTCCCAAAACGAACAACCTCCAGTGTGTAGACTTCCTATCATGAGTTGCTCCAACATAGTCACTACAGTAAAAAGCAAACTAGTTCAATTGAGAATCCCTAGATACCAAATGGCAATGTTGGTTGCTTTTAGATATCTAAAAATTCTCTTTATTGCTAAGAGATGGGATGTCTTTGGTGTAACTTGGAATCTGGCACATGCACATACTGTAAACATAATATCTGGCCTAGATGCTGTAAGATACATCAAAGACACAATCATAGATCTATATTGATGTACATCAACATCATCAGTATCTCCATCTTTGACTAAAGGCTTTTCCAAATCAACTAGAGTATAAGCAGACTTCACATATGTGTAGTTGAATTTCTTCAAAATCTCAGCTACATATTTATCCTGACTGATAAATATTCTATCTTCCTTCTGTGTTACCAGTAATTCTACCACCATGTGCTCCTCCCCCAAATGTAACATAACCTCCATCAAATTCCTTGAAATCTGAGAGACAAGCTATGTTCCCAGTCATATGCCTTGAGCATCCACTGTCAATAAATCATGTATCATCCTGTTGTGGCTTGCCCTACACATAAAAATAAGGAAATTAGTTTCCTTTGGGGACCCAAGCCATTACTGACTTGGATCTGCCTCGTGCATCAATGTAGTTGTGTCTTTTAAAAATAAGTGATGCACCATTAGGTCTGGTAGGTCTCCAAACCCAACATGCTGAGGTCTTAACATCATTTGCCTGATTAGCCCTAACAGTATTAACAACTGCAGAATTTGGCCTAGCAGTATTAACTGCTTTTGGCCTAGCAGTATTAACTGCTTGTGCCTTGGCAGTATTAACTTTTTGCTAAAATTTTTGTTAGTTAATACTATTTTTGATTGATAGGGCCTTTTTACAGTTAATTGTGCTGATTTTGAAAAACGTGACATTGGTTTAGCACTAAAAACTATAGATTTGGGAAGAGCAGTATTAACTGTCCTGGCAGTATTAAAAGGTTTTAGGCCAATTTTCTTTAAAACTGCTCTTGGAACCATGTTCCTTTAAACATTAGGGTGAGTCCTGTTGGTAGTATAGTTGTAGTTCACCCTGTTATAATTATTCCCATATACCATCCTTTCCCTTTGATGGTATTTATAATGAGCTTGAACATGATCAAAACACCCACAAATAAAACGTGCTTTATTATACATCACAAAATCACTACCTAGCTGTTGGGATTTAAGATTATTCCAGTTTCTTTGATTTCCCCTAGGTTTTTATGATCTGTACATCTCTGCATACTTAACTGGTTTCCTAGCTATTTTGTCTTGTTGTTTAACAAATTCTATTTTAGTAGGAAAAACAGTTTGCTTCTCTTTCTCTAACACCAACTCCTCAACCAATAGGGTATCAAGAGTTTTCTTAACCTCATTAGAGGTATCTACACAGACACTCTTACTGGCCTTAGGTCTATAGCCTTGAAACTCAGGCTATTGGAACTCCTCAAGACCAGTGTTGGATAAATCAATTGTTGGGGAGGGGGGGGGGGGCAAATAAGCCTGTAGGTAGAGGTAGAACAACATTATACCCCACACCTTTTCTACTGTTATCAGTTATCTGACTCTCTAACAACTTGTCTAGGCTCTTTGAGGCATTATTAAAAATTTCAATTTTAAATTCAATACCCTCTTTTTCTTGCTTAACTTTTTCAAACTCACTTTTAAGCATATTTATTTCATAGTCTTTGCAAGCTACTTCCCTTTTAAGAACTGCAACTTCTTCACTAAAATAAACCTCATTCTTTCTATATGTGACAAGTTGTTCTTCTATAGTTTCTAAATCTCTTTTGTAAGTAGCTGCTGTAAATTCAGTTTGATTAAGCTTAACAATTAAATCATCACACTGTTTCTTTAGAGTTTTATAGTTTTTCAGACAAGTTTTATCATTATATACCTCAGAGTCTGAAAATGCCATTAGAGCCATGTTTGTCTGAACTTGTTCTTCTGCCATATCACTCCAGTCAAAACCTACACCATCTATAGGCAACATTGCCTTTGAAGATGTGTCTTCATTGTTTCCTTGCTTCCTAGTGTTGTCTTAATATATGAACTGACCCTATTTATTCCTTGGTGCTCTACATTCCCTGGCAAAGTGTCCCATCTTATGACAGTTGAAACACTCTACCTTGGATTTATCATACCCAGCAGTATCATTAGCATTAATGAAAATTTTCTTGACTGTTCTCTAAAAGTAACATTTTACCCTCATACTTAGCAGAGAGAGCTGCCACTTCAAATCCATTGCTTCTAAATCATCTTCATGAATTTGCTCTATGTCTCGCTGTAGGAGATTAGAACCATTGGGATTCTTAACCATGAAAGCATACACAGTATTATCACTGAAGTTAGCAATACTAACTTAAGGACAACTAGTGTTAGTATTAGGGCTAACAGTACTAACTTCGTATGCATGATTAGCAGTATTAACATCATTAGTACTGCTAGTTGGAGTAGTCATAAATGCTAAGTTTTGAGCACCACTACTTGCACTAACAGATTTCTTTACATCTTGTTCAACAATTTTGAAGTTGTTGTACAAATCATCAATGCTCATTGTTTCAATATCAACCTTATTCATCCAGACTACAACATGAGTATTCTACTCAGGAGGCAAGCTTCTCAGAAATTTTGAATTTAGGTCTTCTTGAGTGATGACCATACCCAAAATTGCAAGCCTACTAACAATATTCTAGAGCCTGTTAAAGATAGATTTAAGAGACTCTGTGCTTGATTCACTAAAAATTTTAGATTGTTGCTTCAACAGTGTCTTCTGTGTTTTCTTAGTGGCTTCATTACCTCCAAATCGTGTTTCGATCGCAGCAAACATTGTTTTAGCATCACTGTATTGACTGAAAGCAAGTTGATGTTCATTGGGAAGAGCCATGAGTATCAAGCTTCTAGCCTTCACATCATTCTTCTTATTGGTCTTTTCTTAAGCAGTTACAGGTACTGACATCTTTGTAACAGAAGTACCATTCTCTTATGTTGTTTGTGGTACAGATACCCATGAGTTACCATTCTCTATGACCTCCCATAGAGCATAGTCTTGTACCTGGAAGTACTGCTTGATTCTTATCACCCACATCTCATACTCACCTAGTTTGAGTATGGGTAGCTTAGCAGTAGTATTACTCTGTGCATATTCAAATTCTATAACTTCTAGATCAAAGTTTTAGAGCACAAGGCTCTGATACCACTTGTTGATCCCAACTAGATCTTGCAAACCTTGTAAAAGGGTTAGTTGTATTGAATAGATTCAAGATAACTATTATAGAAACTTTGTTGATACTAATCTACTCTTTAATACTTAGAAGAATATCTATGTAATAGTAAACTGTAATGCAGTAGAATGAATGAACAATGAATATAACCAAAAAGCTTCAATATTATTATGATGAATAATACGAGTACTCTGTCTAATACTAGGGTTTACAACCTTGAAGCTATACAATATGTCTATTGTGATGTGTTTTCAATCATAACCTAGGATCTCCATTTATACACCAAGGAGTCCTTTACAAGATACAAATCTTCTAAACTTTTATAAGATATCTACATATCTTCTAAATATATAAGATATACATAATAAGTTCATATATATCACTTCACACATCTTTATCTTCTTCTGGCAGTTGTAATCTTCATGTAGTAGTACAAAGTCCTCCAACAGTATTAAGTTTAGTACTGGAAGTACTAACTTTCTTCTGGCAGTACTAACCAGTTAATACTGGAAGTTATATTCTGAGCAGTACTAAGTTGATTTAGCAGTATTAACTTTGTAGAGACGCTTAATTCCCAACAGCTGTCGTGTAGGGTTAGTTTATTGATTACCAAGTTTTAAATTTATATTTAGCCGACTTATCCTAAAACAACACTTTAACGGGCAGTGTACCCGATCGGGTGGAGTTTCGTGGTAAGTAGGGTGTCGAACACTAAGAGCGAGGTCGTTAACCTTATAATCTATCAGTATTTTAATTACCCTAATTAAGTTAATCCTAAACTAGCGCGAGTGTTACACCACAATACTTTTGTAACGCTAGCGAGTGCGAGGGGCATTGATATAGCCTGATGGAGACTAACGCTCAGTTTTTTGATCATATCATCACAAAATAATCAATTCTAAACTCACAATAAGACGCGAGTGCCGCGTGAACAGCGCGCGACGAGCAGTGCGAGCGTGCAGAAATTCTATCGAGCGGCTTACCAGCCAAATGATAAGTGCGAAAATTAATAATACGGCGCTTATGAGAGAGAAGCCGTGTTTCACACACACTTTTATATTTCAAGATTTAGTGTAATGATTTCTTATCTCAAAGCGGCATATCATTCTTAAGACTTAGGCGGGACATCATCCTAAAACCTAGACACATTGATTAACGTATCCATATAAAGCATCCTTTAGTTTAATTATAATCTATCTAGGGATTATAGCAATGGTGATCTAGATAAACCCTGGCCCATCGGGACTTTACCTACTTACTGTTTGACGGTATTTTATATACTGGTAGTCCACTATTTAAATTTTTATCAATTAATCAAGAACATACTTGTTGAAACATTATGGGTCACCTGCCGGTCTAACTAAGCTCTTAATTTAAAGACAAAGACATAAATTATTTGTAATCCTATTGGTCCAGTAATATAAAACACGATATGGAGAGCTATCCCAGTATCTAGCTCACTCGTTAGGCGTAACTAGACCTAGTTAAATGATAGGTCGCATATTCAAACACATAGACAAGTATCATGTGATAAACATAATTAAACTTTCAACGATAAATTAAGAAAATTGATTTTAAAACAAACCAAACATTAAATCTTCATTAAGATGGCTGTAAGTATACAAGCATGATCAAATAACCAAGGTTAACTACACGTTTAACTGAACGATACCAAAAATTAAATGATTATAAGAGTATAGGAATTACACAGTGTCTTCTATGGAATCTTGATCGATGCTTGACCTTTGGTTGCTCTTCTCCTCTTCAGAAAATCGTCTTTTATGAGTATGGTATGAAGAATATGATTTTGCACACTGAAAACTCATTTTTGAGTCTTCTATTTATAGCCTCTGAAAAGTATGGATACCTCGTATTGGTCTAGGCCAATAAGGCATATTGGGGTGTATCCCTTGGAGTGCGCGCAAAGTTTAAGATCAATATGATATACATTCCCAAAATATAATTATCTTCGTATCTATGAATAGTTATCTTGATGGATACAGAGTAAGGCAGAAGATGAATACGCCGTATTGGGAATTGGTTGAACGCGTTTTATTATGAAGAGTTGGCGCTAATACGCCGTATCTCTTTTCCTAGATACGGCGTATTGGTCAGAAATAAGATATCTTCAAATGTCTTCATTTTAGCTCCAAAATATGCGCCTTTTAGCATGTCTTCACAAATCACTCATCAATTACTGCAAATAACACTTTTAAGCAATTAAGTACAAAAGCAATAATTATATAGAAATGGGTAACTTATTCGGGATAAATGATGGTGTAAATGTGACGTTATTTGATTTCATCAAATATCCCCCCACTTGAATCCTAATTGTCCTCAAGTAGACTCTAGATTATATTGAAAATGTATCCTAACCGAAGTCAAGGATTTTTTTCGTTTAAGCACTTCTTTTGATTTAATCACTTGTACAAGACCAAATACCTCACGAAATATGGAAATGAAAACACTCAGATCACTCAACTAATCTAGGGTGTAACATTTAAGTGGTACACTTAATTGCTTGGTCGTGATTAGCTTCGTATAATAAGCTTGGAGAGGATACATATCTCCACCACTAGAGCTAGGAGAAACAAGTCAAAAGGTAAATTGGGTTATTATTAAAGGCTAAGGGTTAATCATTCTAACAACCTTTCACTGATAGTACCACACCAACAAGGAAGCTAAAGCACACATACACGGCCATAACGACGGAATAGACATGTGTGTTCGAACACATCCTCATTCGAGTTTAACCAAAGGTTAGGATGAAGAATGACATAGGGTAGGGATATTCTAGTTTTCACCAAAAGTAATAAACCAACAAGGAGGCTAAATCACGCATACATGGCCGTAACGATGGAATACATGCATGACCCAATCCAAACCTCATTCGAGTAAAACCTAAGGTTAATTGCTAGGAATGGGAAGTAAATTGTTGTTAAATAAAATTCATAAAACGTATAGATTAAGCTTGAACAAATAAGGCAATTGCTAGTAACTTTTCCTGACCGTTCCATGATAAAGACTCTAAATAAATACAAATGCCTCGATAACAGAAATGATAAAGATAACCTAAGTTGGCGTTCCCATAAAGGTCAACTTAAACTTACATACTTTTACAAAAGTGGTGATATCGGCCACTCAATACAAAACTATACATCATTGATTTTTATCCACGAATAATTGATCCTTCCAAGAATTTCATCGGTTTAAGTTTAGCGAACCGAATATAAATCTTCCTTCTCTTTTTTGATGCATTTTCTATTATTCCATTTTATTTTATTTTATTTTATTTATTTATTTCATAACATAAACCTCGGTATAATTTCACCGTCTTCACAATCATAATTTTTCCGGATAATTTTGGATATAGAACATAATTGCGAAAGTAGCAAGATACACGAGCTACAAACTTTTATATTTCCATTGCATTGTGCAATTTCCCGACCTAACCAAAGACAGAAAATTTCACTTTGACACAGGAACTACAAAACTTTACATAAAAGCAACTAGCAACTTTGATTAATAGGCTTAATCTACAGGCTAGGCTAAGGTGTAAAGGTGTAACGAAATAAACATTTAGTGTGAAAAAGACAGGAATGGCTCAACAGGTTTTTCTAGGGGTATCTTACTCTTATAGTGAGAGTAAGCAAGTGTGGTTAGTTAATAACACAACATACAGGCTTTTGGGTGTATTCCTAGAAATTTACCAGTTAAACAAGTTACTCCATCTAACTCCATAGTACTCATCATTGTGGTCTCGAGTGATATACCATGCCAAGTTCTAAAGTCCACTACATAACCGGCACACTCATAATTTTATGGAATTTTTGGTAAACATTTGGAAACAAAATAGGCTTAATTCTTACAGTTTGATATTAAGGGTTATTTGTGTGTGAGGTTATGTAACTAGCAATTTTTACAAAAGTATGCTGAGAAAATTTTTAAATTTGGCATAATTTTAAAGCATATAGCATATTATTTGTAAAAAGAAGGACAAGTAGGCGTTCTAATTCTTGATCCTCCCACTTAAATTATACAACGTCCTCGTTATATAGATAAAACATTTAAAGAAAATGGGAAATAGAATTAAAACGAGGAACTCCCCTGATATCTTGCTCGAGTTGATTCTCCAATTTGAGTTCTTGAGCAAAAGTGAGTTGAAGAGGCGTCAGAATGCCCATATGAGTTCAAAACACGTCTTTTTCCAAAGTATACTAAATCGTCAATTTCTTTACAGCAAGGTCCTGCATAAAAATTCAGAATACAAAACGTGCAATTCTATCTCGGGTTTACAATGGTTAATGTACAGGAAAACAAATATAAATACTGTACAGGTAGTCAATACGTCGTACCCCAGGATACGCCGTATTGAAACATGTAGAAAACAATCCTAAGTACTGGTCAGAAGTCGAATACGCTGTATTTTTATGAATACGTAGTATCGACCAGTCTGTCAATAAAGTTTAAATTGCAGAAAAATAAAGACTGGATAACATCCAGGTTGTCTATACGCCGTATCCATGGGGTTTAGATACGCCGTATAGATAGTCTGGGAAGACAGACTCGATAAGAAAGTTAAAAATAAATTTCGGGTTGTCTCCCGGCAAGCATTTTTATTGACAAAAACGTCTTGAAGTTAGACTTGCCCTAATTTAGTCCCATCCTTATAAAATAATTTAGGGTCGAACGGGATGCCAAATGGCACATATAAATTTTTAATAGCAAAAATTAATGGCATCCCTTTGTTAAAATATTGATTAATCATGATTTTAATCACTAAAAAAACCTTTTTAGCCAAAGATTTACCTGGTGTGTCATAATTTGTTTCAATGTTTTCATCAAACTTAATGGGAGTGGTGTCTTTTCTTATGCAAGTAACACTATCTATTGGTTTGACATCAATGTTCTCCGAACATGATTCATTATTGATTCAACATGTTCATTTTCTGGTTCCGGTTTTAAATCATTGACATGAATTAATTTATAAAAAGATGAATCCTTGTTATATATAAAAGTATAATCCTCTTCCTCGGAGTCAGAAAATGATATGTGAAAATCAATGTCAGCTTTAATTGCATTGTAAATACTTACAGTTGGTTCAGATAAACATTTTCTCTTGAAGTCAATGCATCATTGTAGACGATAGATGGAAAATCTGCTTCAAAATCTGTAAAAGAATTGAAATCTTCACAATATACTTTACCGTATGTAGCGGTTTCCCAATTAAACATCTGACCATGTTTTTGAGCATTTTCAGTTTAAAGTCTAATGTATTCTTCCATAGTGATGTTTGGATCATGTTGATCCCAACTAGATCTTGCAAACCTTGTTAAAGGGTTAGTTGTATTGAATTGATTCAAGAAAACTATGCTATAAACTTTGTTGATACTAAGAGTATGCATAATCTACTCTTTAGTACTTAGAAGAATATGAATGTAATAGTAAACTGTGATGCAGTAGAATGAACAATGAATATAACCAAAAAGCTTCAATATTATTATGATGAATAATACGAGTACTCTGTCTAGTACTAGGGTTTACAACCTTGAAGCTATGAATGTGTCTATCGAGATGTGTTTACAACCAAAACCTAGGATCTCCTTTTATACACCAAGGAGTCCTTTACAAGATAACTACAAATCTTCTAAACTTCTATGAGATATCAACATATCTTCTAAATATATAAGATATACATTAAATCATTCCATACATATCACTTCACACGTCTTTGATCTTCTGGCAGTTGTAATCTTCATGCAGCAGTACTAAGTCTTCTAGCAGTATTAAGTTCAGTACTGGCAGTACTAACTTTTCTTCTGGCAGTACTAACCTAGTTAGTACTGTTAGTTATATCTTGAGCAGTATTAAGTTCTTGAACTAGAAGTACTAACTTGTGAAGATTTATTCCCAACAATCCTCCCCTAAACTTGTGATTTACCTTCAAATCTTAAGTTTCTTCTGAATCAAATCTTCTAGTCTAGTTTGCTGAGGATGCTTCCAATCACATTTCTATTGCTGTAATTATATCGGGAAAAGTAGCATCAATCGCGACACTCAAAACAGAAGTTAGTCTTTGTTTATCCTCTTCACTACAATCGTGTGGATCATTCAATGCAAGACGCAGGTACTAAGTCTGTCGTTCCTAGTAAGTCTGTATATTATGTATTAAGGTTCGAGTAGACTAGGTCGAGTATCTAACTTTCCTTAATGGGCAGTACATAACTAGTTAGAGAATACTATTATTTATATCTTGATAGCCCAGTATTAAGTTCTTGGAACCTAGTAAAGTATCTAACTCTGAGTCGAAGAGAGAGAATTTATGTGTCCAAACATGGATCATCCTTTTGTTAGAACCTTACTGAGAAAATTCCGTTATAAAACAAAGAATAACGGGTACGTTACCAAAGCAGTGTGTGATAGCTTTGAAAACAATTTAATAAGAGATCAGATAATTTAAATAACAAAATTAAGCACAGACAAAAAATAAGAGAAGGAGCTGTGAATCATAATGAAAACAGAATATAAGTAGAGACTTAGATTTTTGTTAGACTTAGTATTAATTAGAGGTTCTAAGAAGTACGCTTCTATCATAAATAAAGAGATAGACTTTTTATAACAATTTTCTAACGTATCCCTCTGCGGCGACGCTGGTGCCAAGATAACTGTGATGCGCGAATGTCGCGTGTAGGCGGTTGCTATGTTATTGATATAACTCCATTCGTTTGTTTAAGTGATTTATATTCTTGATGGACATTATCACTAAAAACTAGATACACTTTTAAGACGGGCCTCTAGGAGAGATACCCAAGATGTCTAAGATGGAAATTTCGTGTGGGTATAAGTCTATAGGTGTACGTCGAACAATAAATGCGTACGCAGAGTACTGTACTTTTAAGTATCTAGTGTGTAGTGTATTTTTATTGTGTAATTAAACTGGGTCTGAGTGATAATTCTATAATTTGATTTTGTAATTAATGTTAAATCCCTACTGCTATAGATTTCCTAGTTCTAATTGATGAAAGGGAGCGGTTTGAGGTCTGCTTTATCAAGCCAGATATGTGCTGAGTCATATGACGGTGGTTTGTTGGGTGACTTATAAATCGAAGACAGATACACAATAATCATGCAACGCAAGATAATACTAAATAGATAAGATGCGATCAAGATGCCAGACATGATATGTAAGTAACTGTATTAGCTTAGTAGAAAATATGATTAAAATGTTGGTCGGATGTTAATTTATTTTAGTGCAGATGATGTGGTATATCTCTGAGGCTGGCAAGATATCATTATCTTAAGACTTTAGCAGTCTTTTTACCTAAGACCTAGGACACGATAAGTTGAATTGGTTAGTATGTCACAGATATGAAATGCGTTCGCCGCAAATGTAAAGCAGTATCATATGGTGTTAATAGTATAATGCTAGACTTAGGGATTAAAGCACATGGTGTGCTTGAGAGTTAAGACCGTTATCGCCAATCGAGACTTTATCCTACTTACGTGATCATTTGCAGAACCACTTTCATTGGATCAAAGTTCGACTGGCTACTAATAGATACATCCAAAAAAGTCCATGTTCACAAGTACGAATTTACCAATTGATGGTACCAGTCATGTTAAAATTCACTCCATTATTGCCCAGGTCGCCCCTCCCATACCCCCCAATCCCCCCCCCCCCCGGGTCTACCTAGCCAGAATACAACTAAGACGTTCGCTCTAAAATGTCTCATAAGAGCGCTAAAGATAGCGAATTAGGTAGTTGTAGTAATAGATCAGAAAGATGGTATGTGTCACATGTTCTATATATAGTACATCATGATTAGAGAGAGTTATCCCAGTATTCTGTAGATCACCACGGGGTCAGTACGTACACTAGATACCTGAGTTGTATGCTCCGCAAGGTCGCAAGCTATGCTAGATGCCACATAGAAAAGTATGAGATGATAAAGCTAATTTTAAAGACAATCAAATCGATAGTAATGTATGAGCAAATACGAGAGTAATTCTAATGACCAACTCGTGTTGAAGTCTTCATTTTCAGTAGTGGCGATCTCAAGTATACCCCTGAGAGGCGGGTCTATTAGGTAGAAGAAGTGCCCAAAAACATTTAGTAAACAGGTAAAAGTATATTCACACATATGTAGTCTTTGTATGTAATTTGTTTTGGATCTTGACCATTGGCTAGACTTCTTCGTATCTTCAGAAAATTGAGCTTTTATAGGTTTGATGGTGATAGAGTAAGATGATTAAGCACACTGAACAATGCTCATTTTATTTATCTTCTCAGTTTTGATAGTCTCTGAAATGCAACTCTGTGGGATACAGCTATATTGAGTGAGGTCAATACGGTGAGATTTGTGGTCAATGTGATGAATACTTCTATTGGAGTGCGCGTTACGATTCACACAATCAATCCCTAATAATAGATTGTATATCAAGTCACTCATTTTGTTGCAGGTATGTCTTTTGATGGTATTGATGAGCCTACATTACGAGTATGAGAATCAGCAGGAGAATTGGCGCAAGTACTAAGGTATTGTAACTAACATTACAACGCATTTTGCTTTGTGAAGTACGTCGCAGTGAAGCTATAACGCTCCGTGTGCGTTGTCCTGATCTATTGGAGATACAGTACAATTGTAACAACGTTATTAAAAAATATTTAAAAATAATTTTATAAAATTTAAAGGAGTATGTAGTCTAGAACGAAATAAGTAATCTTAAATATCATTCATTTAAGCTCCAAAATTACGCCTTTTAGCAATAGTCATCACCAAATGTACTCCATAATTTATGAGGTAATTGTAAATCAATACTTTGAAAGCTATTAAGTGACCAAGAGACTGTATAGACAAGTAACTAGACCAAAAATAATTATCGTTTATAATGAAGTGTGGCTTAATAGTTATATTAATAACGTGGGTAATTTACATTGGGATAAATGAATGATAGAATAAGTAACGTTATTTGAGTCTATCATTTTATCCGACACTTACCCACTTCTTACCGTACTTATTACGATTATATCCTTAAAACTTCATCAGCTCCTATCATACATCCAGAGTCTCCTCCACCTATTCACCATTCAGTTCCCTCTTCCACAGGTATAGTCATACACATCGAGTCCCTCCATAACACCCAAAAACTACGCATGTAGCAACAAGTGTACTCAACCACTTAACTGCTCCTGATCCTCTAACCCTAACTACTATCCATCAAAATACTTGTTGACCTTGGAAAAATCGTAAAGTCAAGATAGTCTCCATAAATGATTGATCACAGATACAGTTATTCGTGCAACTAATTAAGTCTGGAGTTCCATTACCCATTGTTAAGAGTACCTTGTGAACGCGTTAGTATGTAGTACTGTCTTGTTCATCAATAAGGTGATCCAGAGACATACTGTGCGAGAATTAATATAGAAGAACACTCCTATCAACTTGAATGTCATTAGAAATACTCAACAACATCAAAAACTCAAAAAAGTGATACCATATTCGTAATTCAAGATGGATAAAAGCAGTAAGTCTCACAAGAGACCAAATACACCATCACTTTATAGCTTAATATGGCTGAATTACAAGAATTTGATCGCCAGAAGTGAATGAACTTGTTTGAGATAATGACTTTAACTTATGCATTTAACAAAAAACATATAAGCACAAGGCTCTCTCTATATCATGCTCTCATGGAGTCTATATTTCTTGAGGATGAAGATGCCATGACAAAGGTGTTGATAGACAAGTCAAAGAAGCAGAGAAGCCAGGATGATGACTAGACAGTGTGGTGAAGAGTGCGGCTCTAGTTAGGATCAGAACCAGAAGGTGTTTTCATTAATGAGGGAAGAGTAACAAGCACTAGAAAGACTCGATAAATAGATCTCATATTAAATGAATGGACCAAGTCAACGAGTAAATACCTCAAAATAGGCAATACAAAAAATCGCAGCCAAAATCTAACTAGCAATTTAATACTGTAACTCATGTTGAGGAGACAGTGATATGAGGATCTGAGAAAAAAGCTCAAGTGCCAGTTGATAAATCTAAGGAGTTAGAATGCTACATGGGCGCAGCAACTGATAGAACACCCATTGTTAATACTGACCATGAAAGGGATCTGGTGTAAGATAATAGTAAAAGGCCTACCTACTCCAAATCGCTTAAGTGTGGATATATGAATGAGTTGGAATTAACTAGCTTGTAATAATGAGCGCTACTTAGAAAAGATGGGCTTAGTGAACCTTGATAAAGCCTGAGTTATAAGATGAATCCTCTATCGATAAACTGATTGATGATTTAATGTTGCATACGTAGATTGAGTATTCATCCGATTTAGCATTTGCATTTGCCATGAACCGCCTATAGAATAGTGATCTCACACAAGATATTCTTGGTAGGACTAGCTTACAAGTTTCTCAAAGGCACTTGCAAGAGTTATATTGAGCTCGAATATAATATGGAAGAATGTTACAAAGCACTAAATGATCAACTAGATTGTAATTATCCTGAAGGTGATAGATATCCATTCGACTTAAGCAAACGACTACCTCTAGTTCAATCAAGAAATTGTCATATTGTCCTGGTTGATTACTTCTTCAACAATGACTTAGCATACATGCAAGGAGGAAGCACC
>BQNB010036113.1:11091-50370 GCA_026074375.1 Tanacetum coccineum | reverse complement strand
GTGCGTACAATGTCTGGTGACGGCGTCTGGATCTGTGGCGACGCCGTTTGAACTTACAAGCGATGATGTCAAGACCTTTGTTATGGTTTCAGAATGTAACCGCCTTAATGAAACCCTAGATATTCGGCAAAGCGACGTCGTCAGGATCCTTGCGATGCCATCGTGAATTATTTCCTATATATACAAACTTCTTTTTGTAGTCAGCTTTATGTAGTGAACTTTGAGATTTGTCTCTTAGACTTGTGCGATCTTTGAGCTTTCTTTGAGATCATCATTTATCTTGAGTCTCTTAATCATCCTGATTGAGTAGCATTGCCTTCATGTGATGTTGTGACCTTTGGACCCGCATGCTCATACTTTTCTTGATCATGATACTACTTCTCAGAGTTGCGGAAGCTGTGTTGTAGGTCATTCAGTTATCATGATGTCTTTGATACTTGGAAACATTAAGCGTAAGCATTGGGTGGTGAATTGACTCCACTGGAACGAGGTATCTCCATCTCTTGTAATAAAACAGTTAGCAATAAAGCTTGTGGGCGAATATGGCTTTGTCATTCGCCTGAGTCTGGTTGGATTAACCTCCGGATCCGTGAGGACCGACCTATGATCAGGTAGATTCCTCTTAAGAGGAATCTCCTTGACAGGATTTCCAGTATAAGTATTGGATCATCAAATGTATAGCCATCAGAATCACCATACTTGGCTGTTCTCTTTATCAGAACGTCTCAAAGCAGACAGCACGATAAGAGTGAATCGGTTAGTTATTGTCTTACCGATTAAAAGATAAAAATTGATTTGAAAATCAATCGACGTGTTACTTGAGAAAGTATTTTTGTGATACATCGATAGTGTTTTATAGCACAAAATCAAATTTCATCAGAGACACATTTCTTGGGGCATGTCCTAAGTTGCTTTAGAGGTTGTTCAAGCTTAGCTTGAGGTTAATGTGGTACTTCAGCCACATTCCATTGTTCTAAACTGTTTTTTGGTGTAATATATTTTACCGGGGATGTTTTCCCTTTTACCCAAAAAAAAAAAAAAAAAATGTTGCAAAATACGCACGTGTTTATATATATATTTAAACTAGACAAATATAAGAAACAAAAATATATAAAACCAAACACACCATAATGGGTTGAACCAAACACCCTTTTAGGGGCAGTTTATCACAAACCAAAACGCACCCTTTTCGGATGTTTTTATAACACAAACTACACGCACCCTAGCTGTGATTTTTCACAGCCAAACGCACCCCTTTTCGGGTGATATAATTCCAACCGCACCCTCATTGGTGGCGGCTGCCACAATACCAAACGAACCCTAATGTTACAAACCAAACGGACCCCGCTGTGGTGAAACCCACAACCAACAAACACCCCTTCAGTGGTGGTGGTTCGTTACCACCGAAACCAAAACTAGCAAGGGAGGGTCTGCAACGTAACTGGTCCATGATCCTTGTCTTCAATCAGCAATCAAACATGTGGATTCTGACAGCATATGTATTGACCCGGTATTCTGCCTAATGTTTAAGGAGGCTGCTTCTTTCACCCTTTATCTTAACATTTTCTTTTTCATTCTCTTCACCTTTCAGTGCTTACCGAGAACTTCATTACAATTACCTTATTAGGTTTATTCCATTACTAGTCTATCTCAAGTCCGCATTATTCCTTATACCCTCCACATAACTCCTTATGTACTCATACTAAGGACTTCTACATTAACTAGTGGGTTGTCCCTAGGTATATCCTCTCCGGTTCTGGCTTAGAATCATGAGAACATAGTACCTAACAACCATCCATATAACTCCGATAAAGAAATACAGGGTTCGGTGCTTTTGGACAGTTCTCTTTTGGCATAAAACCAATTGAAAATCAATCAAGGATAACGAGGCGATGTAAACAACAAAGCATTAGTACCTCGAATGTATTAATACCATGAAACTGCTCCCCTCAACATGTGCGTCATCTATGAAATTGTTTGCACATGAAGGGGGAGAGTACCTGCTTGTGTCTAATAAATTACATTTTATCAGATTTAATATTATAATCACATTCTGCTCCCTGATCAAAATTTCAAACCCTTTGAGATTTTAGATCTCAATTGAATTAAATATGTTAGAAAATTTAGAGATAAATCTGGTTCAGATAAAATACAAGCCGATAATTGGAACCTATATATGCTCCCCCTCAATAATGAGGGATTATGTTAGTGTCAGTTATGATTAGTTTATAAATGATTTGGAGTTTAACGAGAAACTCATGAAAAATTCATTAAACTGACATACACTGATTACCACAACTACCTTAAGGATCTACAATATTATGAATAATGAAATAAGGAACTGACATGTTAGAATCAAGTATGAAATTAGTCTATACTGTCCTCTGCAACAGTCTTTTGTCAGTCACTGTTTTCCTTGCACCAACCAGCACTTCTAAACTCCTCTTGAAATGTCTTTCCAGCAAGAGGTTGAACACATTTGAACATGAGCTTGTGTGGTTGGTGGTGTGGGTGTTGATGCTGTCTTTTCAGTAACCATTGAGATAACAGGGTCAATGAGTGGAGTTCGTTGGACACAAGTGTCCCTCTTGAAGATGGGAACATCACCATTGATTTGAATCACCGAGTACAGATGACAGAGTTAAATTGGTTTGTACATATCCAGCTTGTTTCTCTGCAACTACTGCTTCAGTTTTGTATTCTCAGCTTTGTATTCCTCATCATTGGAGACATCATGAACTTCCTTAATAGATTAAGAAAGTAAGCTGCTCGAGCTACCAGAATTGTCCTTTGGCTCATCGGGAACCTCTAGAGTAGTACCAGATCCTTCACTTGAACCTTTGGAAAGTTGTTGAATTTTGTGGTCAAGCAAGCTTATTCATCTTTTAGAAGCTTCAATAGCTTTCCTCCTGAATTAGCAATCATTTCTATGTAGATTCATGGCTAACTTGCATACCCCATAAAGAAGACTTGATGTGTAAAGCCTAAATATCCAAAATACACAATTAATTCAAAACCGAAACACCAAAGTCAATTAAGACTCGGATATCTGAATTTCTCCTTATATGATAGAGATGATATAAATTGAAACACCAAAGTCAACTAAGACCCGGAAGTCACAATTATACCCTCTAAATAGCCGAAATGATAACACCTAAGGCAACTAAGTCCCGAATGTACACATTTCTTCTTGCAAGATACTGACTATCTAAAGGAATCACCATACTTATCAAACCTATGTGTACCTCTTTTGTTAACAGATTCTACTCCTCCGAAAATAAGCTTAGTGATTGACAGTGGAAAATATTAAATGAATCAAAACATATCATCAACTTTAAGGCTTCTTAAACTACGTAATTATTTCTTAACAATCCTAAGCCTTTTAAAACTATAAGGTGTTGGCAATCTTGGTCTCTGAATTATAAGCCTAAGGTCACTAGATCAATGAAATTATATTTAAGCCCACTAAGTTAATGACTTATGACAACTAGAAGCACCTAGAGTTAAATAATTAACTCCCCCCTCAATCATTATCATTAAGTTTAAAACCTTATCCATATAATAACCGTGACATGATAAGGATAATTCGAAAACACTTTCCCCCCTCGAACAAAGACCCGTATTCTATTTAAAGATCTATTGTATTTGTTCGAGTGGTCAAAATTTCTTGAAACTCTGTTTGTAATGTCGAAAACTGATTCTGATTTGATTAGAACACTTTTTCAAATGGTTAACCCGAACATGATTTATAATCAATATGTTTGAGACAAATCATTCGGGTTATAAAACTTGTACCCATGGCAACCTAGGTCCTTCAAGTTGCAAGTTAAAAGCTAAGTTCCTAATTACCATATGTTTGCATTCTAAACCTTAAAGGATAAACAAGTAACATCTAAAGCTTAAATGAGTTAAAATACATTAACTCCCCTTTTAAATCATGATCCGTTACTGTCAAACCTTTTTGTTTACTCCATGTTTGAAAGATCATTTTGAAAGAATTATTAGCACATTTCTCCCCCTCAAATAATGTCTCGTTTTCTATTTAAAGAGCTGTAGACATTGTTTGAGTGATAGAAAATTCTTTTAAAATCTTTTATGATGAGAAACTGAGATGACTGATTTGGTTTTTGAACGACAAGCCTTTTTCCCACGCAAACACAAAGTAATGTTTTAAGAAGAATCAAGACCTAAAATCATTTGGTTAAAAAGAAGACTTCTCTTCTTGATCAAGAAATAATGCACTGAAGCGTACATTAGATCGAGGTTGCAAGGATATAAAGTAATCCATGCCCGGGAGAACTTAATCACCCGTTGTTAGGAACAACCGTCTTTTTGGCGACGTGCTTTCCTCATTTTGAAAAGCGGGTTGCAGTCTGAAATAACTACAAGCCATAAAGACATGTTTTGAAAGGTTTAAACTTCCGTTCGAGCTTCATTTAAAGACCCGTGTCATTATTGAATGACATTTCTAGGACCGTAAATGTTATCGATAAACAGAAGACAAATGCATAAAGAAAACTATTTTTGGCCATTTTCTATTTTCTGATTTTTATGGATTTTTGATGGTTTTATATTTTTGTAATTTCTTTTTGGGTTTAAGTATGTACATATTTACATAGGATACTTGAAGCCAATCCGTTACTCATCCTGATCATCCTGAAGACTTTTGAGTGTCTTTCCGGATTTCATACACTTCATGCCAAGCCTTGGGGGGAGAATGGAATTCGAAATCGTTCTCTGGCCAGCCGCCTTAGTGAATATATCCGCCAGTTGATACTCTGTCCTCACAAAATACAACTCAACCACTCCCTTTTCCACTTGTTCTCTGATGAAATGATGTCGGATGTCGATGTGTTTAGACCTGGAGTGGTTGAACGTTGTTGCAGCAGAGGGCTATGGCACTCTTGTTGTCATAGTACAGAGGGATGTAATTGTATGCAAAGCATAATCCGATAATTGAGACCGCATCTATAGGATTTGGGCATAGCAACCAGACATCGCGATGTATTCAGCCTTTGTAGATGAGATGGACGTGCTAGTTTGCTTCTTTGATGACCAGCTAACTAACTTATCACCAAGGAACTGAGCACTGCCAGATGTACTTCTATGAGTTGTCCCTGACAACATGCATGATCTGCGTCTGCGTATGCTGTTAGTGCCATGGCGGTGTCTTTCGGATACCAAAAACCCTATTGATGGTTTTCCTTGGAGAACCGAAAGACCCGTTTGAACTGCCTCAAGGTGCTTTTTTATTGGGCCAGATGATATCTAGCACACATGCACACAGCAAATACGAGGTCAGGACTACTGGCTGTGAGGTACATCAGGGACCCAATCATGCTGTGATATTTGGTCTGGTCAACAGGGGTCCCTGAGAGTCCTCATCCAGTTTGTTCGCTCCACCATAGAGTTTCAACAGGGTCACTTTTATGAAGATCAAATTCTTTACAATCTAAATTTTGCATATTTAGATTGATTAATGAGAAATGCCTCTAGGATTTTCAGAATTTATAAGCCCTAAGAAAAATTGATATATTGACCCACTCATCGTCATTTTATTAGAAAAACGGCCACATCTTTTGTGTCGGTAGAGGGCAAATAAATTATATCATCACATAATATTTGAACATGAAGAGTGTGTTTGCCTGATTTCCAAATGAACAAGGTTGGATCGACAACCCCTTAGAGAATCCTTGTCCAAAGAAACTTGACAAAGTGTCATACATCCCGGGGACCTGTTTAAAACCCTAAAAGTAGCTTTCTACAACGATAGACATGATGTGACGTACTGGTTCAACAAAGCCTTCTAGTTGGAGTGGACAAAGACCTCTTCTTTTGAGCTCGCCATTTAAGAAAGCAGTTTTCACGTCCATTTGATAAACTATCATGTTTTTGCTGGCGGCATTGGCAATGAATATCCTGATTGCTTCAAGACGAGCAACTGGGGCGAAGGATTCTTCAAAATCTAGACCTTCTTCTTGACAAAATCCTTTTGCCACAAGACGTACCTTGTTTTCCAACACATCACTATACTCGTCAAGTTTCACCTTATAAATCCACTTGAGAGCAATAATCATGGCACTGTCTGGAGTGTACTAATTCCTCAAACGTCAGTCGAGAAATTATAATATCTCTTCTTGCATGGCTTGAAACCAGCAGTCTTCAGTAGCTGCAGATTTGAAGTTTTTCGGTTCTACTTTGGAGAGTACGAAATTGTAGAAGCACCACAAAGCATCCGTAGCAAGCTATTTCCAAGTAGATACCGGTCGAGAGGGATTCCTAATAATGTTATCAAGAGGATGAGAGTCGGTCCATTTCCGAATATGTTCATGAGGTTGAGTGGATTGGTTGGGTTCTGGCATCATGATTTCCCTAGATGATGAAGCTTCAGAGGTTGGATCTGGGGCGAACACATTAACAAATGTTGGGAACAAGCTGCAGCAAACATATTACTTAAGCGTAGTGTGCCACCTGCTACAAAACCATGGGATGTACCGAAGAGGAATTGTATGATCTAATGGGAAGATATATGACTTCCCCTGATGGTGGCTCGAGATCCAAGAAAGAGACACTGATGGACCTTAGAATGAACCTGTCATTGTACTAAACATTAGGAATAGGATCCTGACGGATACCCGGTGGATTAAAATATTCATCAAACATAGGTTGGAATAACATCTCCAATTCTTTATTTGTGGGAGGTACATATGGTATAGCAGGATCAGGATTGGGTACGAGCCCTGAACTTATAGGTCCAGGCGTCAACAGGCTAGGAGCGGGTCCTGGACTGGATTATACAGGAGCCATATGCTCAGTCAGCTCATCTAATTGAACGTGAATAGTTTTCCATGATTTGTCCCAGGTTTGTTGTAGATTCTGTAACCTTTTCTGCTCGGTGCATATCCAACGAAAATTCCAATATCAGCCGTTGGTTGTAGTTTTCCAAGATTCTCGCTGTCATTTGTAGGGTAACAAATAGCACCAAAGACCCAGAAAAATGTGAGATCAACCTTCTTATTGTATACTAGCTCATATGGGTTTTGCGTGACGTGTGTGAATAAGGAATGGTTTTTGGGTGTAACAGTCATGTAGCCACAGGCTTACAGCAAAGAAACATCGGTGCCTTAGAAAAGATATCAACATGACTGAGCTGCCTCGACCAATAGTTCGTGTTCCCGTCTTTCGACAACGTCGTTCTGCTGTGGAGTCCTTGGCACTGTCTTTTGGTGAAAGATTCCAACGCTTTCATAATAATCATATAGAGTCTTGTTGACAAATTCAGTTCCATTGTCGGTGCGGATGAATCTTACAGTTTTGTTGAGACCGACTTGTATTGCTTTCAGAATTTAATGACCACCCGTTGGTTTTTCATCCTTTGATCACAAAAACTTGACCCACGTAACTGAGAGTAATCATCGAACGATGACTAAGGATGTATTCTTCCATTAATATTTGCACACGCATCGGTCCACATAAAATCGATATGCAAGGATGTTTAGAACTTCCCCATTGGTGTTTCAGTTTTGGGTTGTGGGTATAGCTTTTTTGCTCTATCTAATTGACATGCAGAACAAAGATGATCTTTTTCAAACTTCAATCTAGGTAAGCCTCTGACAAGGTCTTTTCTTGCAAGATCATTGATGGTACCGAAGTTCAAGTGGTTTAAACGCCGATGCCATAACCATGATTTGTGCTTGGAGGCTTTGGATAGCAAGCAAATTGGGGAGGACTTCATCATTTCTTCAACAGAAATGGTGTATAAATTAGAACCACGGGAACCTTTAAGTAATTCAACACCATCCGTATCACGAACATAACAAGAATGCTTTCTGAAGGCAACTTCCAAATCCGAATCACAAAATTGACCGACAGAAAACAAATTATGCCCCAGTCCTTCCACGTAATATACCCTGGAGATTACACTATCACCAACGACATAATCTCCATAACCCATAATAGCACCAAAGGTGGTCTTTCCCGAATCTAACTGTCCCGATAAACTTTTTTCATGAAATTCATGAGCCTTGAGTGATCCCCCATTATATGTTTTGAACAGCCTGAGTCCAAATACCAAAGGACGATTTGTACGACCTGCATTTGAAAACAGACGAAGATGGAGAGTTTGGAAAGTTGGATCCCCAATGTTGGTGGGTTCTGTTGGGTAAGCACGAGCACTGGCTGACATTCTGTATGTTAGTGAGCCTAGTTAAAGGGCACTGATCACCTAGGGTGAATGTTCTTCCTGTGGGTCTCCATTGATAACCAACATTGTTAAGTGTTTTGCCAGTTGGTTTCCAAATTTGTTTGAAATGTTTAGGTTTCCACACTTGTTTAACTTGCTTAGGTTTCCAAACTTGCTTAACATGACGCACAACATTTTTAACATTGGGGGATGCATTCATAGATTGCAAATAAGTAACCACACACATATCATGAGTAGCCGAAAATAAGCATTTGTTACATGTTTGGCACACAGAATGAGAATTTCGAATAATAACAATTACTTTAGTGCTTTTTACTAAATCAACATGATTCGTGTTTTAAGACTAGATCTAATTGTCCTAGGGTGTTCTTCTACTTTCTTCATGCTGTCACTTTTAGCTGGCGGGATCTGATGTTTCTTGAGTATGCTCCTAGGCTGAGATCCGCTAGCATCAGTGCAACTGTTTACTCCTGTAGAAGGAGGCACAGGGACATTAGACTGCTGAGTGTGCATTGGCTCTACATGTTTGTGTGTAGTACTACTTGATGTTGCAATTTGGTCCTCAAAGGTAACTTGCTTTTTCCTAGGGGTGTGTGCATGCTTCTTATCTTGTTGATTGAAGACCTTTGGACAGGTACCAAACAATATTCTAATAGTTCCTGAGAAGCTTAGTGTAACGGCAAGCATATATAAGTTATCTATCTAAGATTGGGGGTGGACTCTCAACTTTGGCTTCTTCACTATTTCGCGAAGTGATAACCCATGATGCATGAATATGAAGTAATCCATGCCTGGGAAAAATTAATTACCCGTTGTTAGGAACAACTGTCTTTTTGATGACATGCTTTCCTCAGGAAAAGCGGGTTGCAGTCTGAAATAGTCTGAAATAACTGCAAGCCATGAATACATGTTTTGAAAAGTTTGAACTTCTGCTCGAACTGTATTTAAAGACCCATGTCATTATTGAATGACATTTCTAGGTCCTTAAATATTATTGATTTTCAGAAGACATGTCTTGAAAAATATTTTTGTATTTTGTATTTTTTTGATTTTTATGGTTTTTGTAGGTTTTATATTTTTGTATTTTGTTTTTGGTTTTAAATACATATACATATTTACATAGGATATAGCAAGACCATCCTTTACTCCTCTTCTCCTTCCTGAAGACGTTTAAGAGTTTCCGGAGACATGCACTTCATACCAAGTCGCGGGAGTAGGAATTCAAACCGCTCTCTTGGTAATGCTTTGGTGAATATATGTACATATGATACATGAAGAATTACCACCATTATTCCTCCTTTGAGATAGTAGATCTTAACCAGACCGTTTCCCACCGAATGGAATCGGATTGTCATTTGCGTCAAAGTAGCACCAAATGGCATGTTCTTGTAGTTGACTTCTTGTCAAAACCGGTCGAGAAGGATTGCCAACAACATTCTCTAATGGGTGAACTTGGGTCTGAAGAAAGATTATAAGGGAGGGGTGCCTTATCAAATTGTGAATTTTGATGTCCATGAATTTGTTCTTCAACACCTTGATGAGTGACTTGAGATTGAATTTCCTGATTTGTTGGTGAAGTACTAGCAGATGGTACATCTTGATCAATAGTAGTTAATGAAGGTGAACCGGCCGGATCAACAGCTCTTGAGCAGCAACAGCTACCAGATCTAGAGAAACAACACGTGGTGGAGGATTTAAGTACTCATCAAATAATGGTTGAAATAGGGTCTTATAGTCTTTCTTGGATGGTGGAACATAAGGTGTTGGAGAAGCTGGGTTTTTCACGAGTCCTGAACTGATGTATCCAGGAGTCAATGAACATATGACCATTTGAGGACGGGAACACATTTACATTGAAAAGATCTTATCCGAGTTTAACCGTATTGATCTCATTTGATTCACTTTCCCCCCCTTAAAAAATTACATACGTTGTTGCCATTTTTGATAGACAAGTGAATTAATATACAAGCTAATGTACGTTGATCCACTTGTTCACAGAATGAGCATGAGAACTTATAGAAGTTGTTGATAAGACTGCTCGTAAATAAGAATATTTCTCTTCTTTTAAAGAAGAAGCGCACTGAAGCGTATACCTTTCTTTTCTTTGAGGAGCGGGGCCTGAAGTGTTGTCAGCAGACGCCATCTATCGTTGAAGAGCGAGGCCTGTACTGATGTAAACAGACGTCATTTGTCGATGAAGAGCGAGGCCTGAACTAATGAGAACATACGTCATCTTGTTGACATTGAGGACCGAGGCTTGAATTGCAGTGTTCAAACATCATTTTACATGTTCAAAGGATTTGAATGTCTTGAACCCCTTATTTTTGAGATATCAGTCTTTTCAGCAACCATTCTCTGAGTCCTTCCTTTTTTAGATTGACAGATGTACCTGCACTTAAGTTAAGAGTACCTGCACTTACATCAAGAGATTGTTTGCATTCCTATAGGTTAGTGATATCTTCATTTGAACCATTTGAGGGTTCACTGTCAACCTTGGTTGTGCTGTCGGTGAACATCTTTCCAGTAGGTATCCACCTAAGACCAGCAGTCTTGAAAATTCTACCCGTCGGTATCCACCTAAGACAAGATCTAGTAGTGTTTGGTTTCTCACGCACAATGGAAGACTTGTTGAGAGAAAACCTTTGTCCTATAGCAATCTGCCTACCAGATTTTTGAGTATGGCTCTTTGGTTCAACGGGTTTGTTGATGTTTCTAGTCTTAAGGGATTGAACCTTAGCATGAGAATTCACCTTTTTCAGGAACTTTGTTATACAATCATCATGATTTGCATTAAAGACACATTTCTGACAAGTCGAGCAAATAAAGTGTTTGGAGTCTGAAAAGGAACTAGAATTCCTAGAATGAGCTACTAGCGGCACACCATTTGACATACTACAACTACTCTTAGGTACAGGCAAACTCCTAGATGTTTGATTGTTGCTCCTAGGTTTTGGTTTGCTACCATTAGTAGTGGTTTGAAGGCTAGTAGTATGCCTCACACTAGGTTTAAGATTCATGTTTTTGTCTTGTGTCTTTTTTTTAGCTACCTCTAGATAGTATTTATGAGTCATGTCATTTGACCTATACAATTCATTAGAGCTATTCCTAGATGAGCCAGATGCAATCACATGATGAGGTTTTACAAACACAGATTTTCTAACGTTAGGCACATAATGAGGAGTGACTGGTTTTGACAAATCATTAATCACATCAACTTGGGAGGCAAACTGAGGTTTTGAAAATTTACATCGTTCAGACTTAAAAGCAGTCGGTTGTCTAACAACTGATTGGTTTCTATGTGGTTGTAAAACTGGTTTCCCCAAGATTGATGGTTTTGCAAACTTAGTATCCACACAAGTTCCTTTTAATTTCTTAATTCGTTTTTTAATGCTGCATTCGCAAAAACCTTTTCCTGAATCTGAGCCTTTAAATCAACATTTTCAACAGTCTTACTATTTACTTGAGCAATCAGTGAGTTATTATGATCTTTCGTCTGAATTCGTGTCATTTTGATAGAATCATAAAGTTCTTTGTAAGTCTGTTTTAAATGCTCATTTTCCTTATTTAACTTCTCATTCTCTGCAAGTAATTTAGCCACACTACTTTCCAGTTCAATGTTTATTGTTTCCAAAACATCAATGTCATGTTTAACCTTGGCTTCATTACTTTTCACATGCACATGTTTTATTTGTTTCTTCAAGTTGTTGATCGTTGAGTTTTTGGCTTGTAGCTGAGCTTTCAATTCGTTTATCTCAAAAAATTCACGAAATTCAGGAGAATCCTGATTCTTACATGGTTTGTTAGTTTGAAAACTTTCTTCCTTTTGTTGTATTGAAATTTCAAGTGAAAAACAATGTTTTTCAAGTTGTAAAAATCTGTTTGAAAGTTCATTATAAACTTCTTTTTCAACCATATCTTTCGTTTTGAGAAACTCAGCCTTAAGCAAAGGATTTTTTACTTGATCATGTTCAGCATCCTGGTCAATCTCTCCTCCCCTATGACTCATATTTGTTGAACCAGGAGAGGTATTGCTATCGACCTTTTCCAACAGATATGTGTCATAAATGGGTTCAGATTGATCAGTATGTTGTTGTTCATTAGCAAGGACATTATGTTGAGCAGTCAATTGAACCTCAGCAAATGGCACTTGGTTATTTATTGGTCTGATATTTGCATCCACAACATGTGTGATATAATTCCCTGAACTGCTGCTTGTATCATGCATTCCTGATTCTGTCCCATTGCTTTCCATGACAACCAAATCGGCATCCAATGCTTGACTCGAAACAACATCTAATGCACTACCCGAATCAATCTTACTCTCTTGTGTCTGCATCTGTCTGTTATTCACCCTTCTTTCATACTGTCTTTGATGACGTGCTCTTTCAGCAACATACTTCTTAACATTGCCCATGTGTTGGAGTAGTGTTTCTCTAAACTGTGTAACTTTGATTCTTGTGTATTCAGCAAAAAACTTTTCTGTCATTTGACTATCATAATCCATGAAGTCCTGCCAATCGATGAACTTTTGAAACTGATTGTTGATCACCCAAAAAGCAGCCATGGATTTATCTTCTTGGAATTCATCTTTGACAAGCTGCCTTTGTAATTGATCCAAGTTAAGGGACAATCTTACTGTTGAAAGTCTCATAATCATTGACCAAAGAGTTTCAAGAAATGCACATTCGGATACTCTCTTGGATTTTGATTTCATCGTTGAAATGAACTTGAAGAAAAGAAATGAAGAGCCTAAAAGATGTCCATGGAACCTTTCCTTTGCTTTTTTTTTCCCCCCCCCCTTTATTAGTTGCAACTGATGCAATTCTCTCTCTTGAGACAAAACGCAGTCAAGAAATGAGACAAAACGCAGTCAAGAAATGAGACAAAACGCAGTCAAGAAATGAATTGGGCAGAGTTTCTCCTAGGCAAAACGCAATATTGGTCTTCAAATTAGGCAAAACGCAGTAGACAAATCGCAGCACCAAAACGCAAAACCAAAACGCAGAACCAAAACGCAGGAAGCAAAACGCAGGAGACAAAACGCAGCTCATAATAAGACAAAATGCAGTACAGTTGTCCTTTACAAAACGACAAAATGCAGGAAGCAAAACGCAACCAAGAATATGCCAGTGAGACAAAACGCAGTCAAGAAAATACGAACTTTTTCACCTAAAACACCTAAAAATCACCCTTTTGAACGTTTTTGCTTGGTTTCTTTTGCACAACTTGATCCTAGAAGGCTATAACAACTATAAAAACACTAACTTTAACATCACAAACGTGAGAATCAAAGAGTGTCAACAATAAGACCATAAACCTTCAAAAACCAAACTTTTGATCTAAACCTAACCAAGAAACGCACCACACAATCTAGCTAATCATCCCATGTGCTCTGATACCAATTGTAGGATATTGGATATCATAACACAATCAATGATTTAGGGGTTGGGCCACTAAACTTTGCCAAAACTTTTCGTCGACGTTCAAGCCATTCCTCCAAGGAAACCAATGACATGGCTTCTTTTCTTGATTTAAATAATCTAAAACTTCTTTGAGGACGTGTATTCTTGTCTTTGGCGCGTTGGAATCTCTTGTAAGATTCTGGAAAAGAATTAGATGATGTAAATGAACTGAAAACAAATTAACATGTTATAAAATATAAAACATATACCTCTTCCCAACGCGCAATGTGGATTTCCTTCAAATAATTTCCAATAACAGGCGGGCAGTCTGATAACAGAGTCTCCTTCTTCATTCTTTTCGAAGCGCGTGGTTGGAAAACATCCTAAACAATCCGTCAATAGTGTCAACAAACTGAAAACTACTAAACATATTATAAATTAAAAGACATATACCTCATGCGAATCTGGCAGTTGGGTTTCTTTCACAACCTCTCCATTATCAGCCGCCGACACCACCTCCTGAATGTGTCTCTTTGAACGCCTTCTAGTGGACGTAGGTAATTCTCTTTGTCGCTTGCTCATCCTCTTCTTTCTGGTTTTTTTGACAACAGTTACTTCTGGTTCGGTATCCTTCTGAAAACGTGTATGTATCAGACGTTAATATGTTAAAAGGTAGGAGTACGTTTACAAGAATACTCAATCGGCAAATAAAGCACCAATTCATAAGAAAGAATTACCTGATTAGCTTTTGCTTCATCTAAACCGTCTCCTTTTTTCTCTAAACCGCCCCATAACATTATTTGGAACCCATGGATAGGAGGGTCTGTATGATTGATAATTTCGTGTGCATCCTTCATTAACACGTTTTCGTTATCAACTGGCGTGTTGTAAACATCGGAAATAGGCACCTAAGGTGGGATGTATCGTTAAGTGTATCTATCATTAGATACTTATATAAACAAAAGGTGTCTCATGACAAAATGAAGATTGGTTTTATAATTTATATAAACCTTTGCATTATCATCAGTTACGGCATCAGGTACACCAACATTATCATGAACACTCATGGCCTAAATAAAATGAATGCGGTTATTGTTTTATATTGTAATACAAATCATACAAATTTGTGTCAAGCTAAACAAACCTTTGCATTATCATCGGCTGCGGCATCAGGTACACCAACATCATCATGAACACTCGTGGCCTAAATAAAATGATTATTGTTTAATATAGTAATACAAATCATTCAAATTTGTGTCAAGCTAAACAAACCTTTGCATTATCATCGGTTGCGGTATCAGCTTCATCAATATCATCACAAACACTTGTGGCCTAAATGAATGAATGTGGTTATTGTTTAATAATAAGAATCATACAAAATTGTGTCAAGCTAAACAAACCATTACATTATCATCGGTTGCGGCATCAGGTACACCAACATCATCATGAACACTCGTAGCCTAAATAAAATGAATGCGGTGTTTAATATAGTAATACAAATTATACAAATTTATGTCAAGCTAAACAAACCTTTGCATTATCATCGGCTGCGACATCAGCTTCATCAATATCATCACAAACACTGGTAGCCTAAATGAATGAATGCGGTTATTAAATTATTGTTTACAAATATACGAAGGATACTAATTTGTGGTAATTTAGATAAACCTTTGCATTATGAGTTAGGAAAGACAACCCAGGCGAATTCTTTCTAGCTATATCAACAGACGCTTCCAGATTTTTATAATACGACTCTAGTTCGATGTATCTACTTCTCCACATTACAAAATTTGTGTCAATATAAACAAAACCTTGCCTTATCATCAGTTTGGCGGCAAGCAGGTACACCACACATCAAAGAACACTCAGTAGGCCTTAATATAAAAAAATGTCAGGTTATTGTTTAAATAAAGTAATACAGAATCATACACAAATTTGTGTCAGGCTAAACAAAAACGCTACCACTAACCTTTCGTAATAATCTCAAACTCTATAAGTTCGTGTGCCAAGAAAACATGGCTAGACGGTAGGATCCTGCCGAGCTGATCCCCAGACATTATTAGCGACGCGCACCCTGAGTTCACATACTCCCTTGCGAGAAAAGTGACCTATACCCGCTGGACCACCGCAACTTCAAACCGCTGGGCGGCGATGAGCAAACCAACGATATTGTACCTAATACATTCAACCTGTGTGCGGTACTCAAAGCGTTAGGTCCCAACTAAGCGGATCAAGAAGTGAGTAGAGCGTAACGTGGAAGTGACGAAGAACTACCCCGTTGAGACCCAACCAACCTGAAACAATCGACAAATTAATCGATATCTCAATCTATCTGTGTATGCGAATCCGTTCCATTATCTAGAAACTAACACATTCGGAAGTCATATAGCGAGGATGTAGGTTCTCATGGATAGTACCTACGCTGGCTAGAGCCATCGCAAAAGGATTCACACCGCGTGTACTAGCAACACGATTATGGTCTAGGCCACTACGTGAGCCAATTGACTCCTGAATACAGTAATCCAGATATGAGGCCAACTTGAGTCTCTACAAATGGATTTTCGAGAGAAACAACGAGACCAATCACAACTACTGAGGCTCATAGCTTCGTCAAAGTTCCACACGCACATACAATCTCTTGCGAATGTCTAACTAACTGGATAGCTACTAAAACGATCATCATAATTCGAAAATACGCAAAAATGGAAATATCAATATATCGACTATGTATTAATGGGTTCAACAATAAGCGAAAAAAGTCTTGTTTAGTTTGTTCATTAGAAGTCCAGATTAGCTCATACATTCACGGGACGAACAGAGGAGAGACAAAAAGGTTTCAAATATAGCGACACTGTTGTCCTCAAGTGTGGTCAAAAAATAACACAGAGGTACTCGATAGATCTCCACAATTGTCTTCAATGCTCTTTATCCAATGAGGCGATGAGTTGTAGGCGATCGGTGGGAAATATTCAATCGACCTTCGCTACGTACAACCTGTTTTAGATCAACCCAAAATAAAAGAAAAATTACGTTCGTCTTCGCTAAACTGTCTACCTTATAAATAGTAAAGCGTTTTAGAGACTTCTACGTTTTTGTCACCATCCTTCTTTGTTAGCGCAACATATTTACACTGACCGTGTAAACACAGCCAGGCTCCAGACTATCAATACAATCCTCATTACGACAAACACTCGTAGAAATTCACTCCTAGATGACTGCAACACGACTAGTCCTTATTAAATGAACTAGTTATTTACAAATATACTAAGGATACTAGTCACAATTTGATCGTGTTAACACTTATTAGATGCAACCTTTCCGGTTCATCACAAAGTGAGAGTTCATTCAGTCTCTTATATCTGTGAACGCGGACAACCCATGAGCGCCGAAATTATCAACTGCTGAATCTCTTATACTCACAGACAACACAGAACCATCAAGCATTTTATGGCCATATAGCATAACCTCAGCCCGTTTTTTATTAACCATTAAGCCGGCCCAATAAAACCCTATAAAAACCTCGACAAAGCCCATACAAATTTTGATATACGACCAGAACATTGATGACAATCGCCCATTACAATTGTGTAACCCGGCGATCCTAGAACCCACAACCATCAGCCTAAATCCAAAGTTAATAAACCCTAATTATCGGTAAAAAGATAACTATTAAATCCTAAAAACCTAATTTAACTTTCACATCAATTAACCCTAAATAACACAACGTGCCACCATCCTTTTCTCAGAATCATCATATTCATACGGTAAAGAGAAGAAAAAAATCTCCTATCATTGCATCCATTCATCTTCTCTATCAACAATGATCTTCCATCTTTAATATATTCACAATCAAATGTAAAAACCCCCTATGAAATCAATACCATTTCATTGAATCAAAAAAACCCCATAAAAAACCAAACGCCCCATCCCAACGCAACTACCACCGAACTTCAACATGTCATTCAAGATCCCTAAAAGAGGTCTCTCGTGGGAAGGTGTATATTTGTTTTTTTATAATTGATTAACAAAACAGAGATTGATTATAACACAGTTGTTATCAATCTCTCTCTAATTTCGAATATTGAAAGATGGGTTTTGACCATCACAGATCCGTGATGATTCTTTATTTCGTGTTTTTGATCTTGAGTTAATTGTAACAGACGAAAAGGGTTGAGACTGAGATCTTGTTATATTTGTATTTCGTGTCTTGTTTATGTTGGAGGTGATAATGGTTGATTATGTGACGATGGGTTTATAGGTTTAGAGTTGATGATTTGTTTTTGAGTTTGATGTAGAGACGTTGTTTTGATAAGATGTTTTGAGATTGTTGAGGTTGTTGTTGTTTGTAGTTTGTTGGTGTTAATTCGAGTATGTCCCTTTCACTTCTTCTTTCTGTTTAGACCTTGACTCGACGCTGACTCACTTGAGTTGACTCGGTCAATTCGGTAATTACCGAGTTAACTCGGTTTGGTGTGGGTTTACACATTTCGTAGACGTATGATTTACACAAACCACAAACTTCAATTTACACTCTATCCGGCAAACACACACGCAAGATTATTTGAAATTTTGCCAGAGATTCTTTTTGTGTAAATGATCATAAACAGCAAGAGAAGTCACAACCTGTGAACATAAACCTGCAACCTGTAAACACAAACCACAAGGAAAGTGTTTTGCCCAAACGAAACACAAGAATTAGATTTGGCACAAAACAGCAAAAAACCTTCAACTTTTTTCACAAACAATAATACTTTCTCACATTACTTACTCAGACACATCACAACATCACAACATTTCCGACAATCTTTCTACACATTTTCTTCTACATAACCATTCTAGCACTTATATTCACACCCGAGACAGTCCACTCTCTCGCGCATCTCAGTTATAAAGCAATTAGCACAAAAAGCTAATGAAATTTTACTTTTATCGCACTATCTAACAAATTTAAAGCGTCGCGACACTCAGTCTATTGAGCACCACTTCCATCTTGTTCTGCTTCAGGTTCATCTCAACGAGTGAACACACCTTCTTCTTCCGCGCTCAGAAAACCAAGACATAAACTACTAAGATCATCCCCTGTCCCCATAACTCATTCCTGCTTATCACCCAATCACTGGAAAAATAAGACAAAAAAAAGGCCAAACATCCCGTCATTAGTTTTTTTCTACTCCAGTTCTATCATCACTCGATCTTCATTTTCTTACGATCATCACAATCTGAATCTGAGTAATTGGATTGAACTTCCTGAGCGCGCTTCTACAAAACAATTCATACATCTAAGTGGGCTGGTCACAATTAAGAAACACTATAATACACATACCAAATCACAAATACAAGATAGACAAAAGCATAATTTCTCTCTGAATCCTGCGTTATCTGTGTATTCGCGCATGCATAGATAGCATACTCTAGCTAACACACCACTCTGAGAGAAAATCACAATGAGACTATATGAAGGATTACAATTGTGGTTTTACGGAGCATTACTCTTGCGTACACTCTATTTTATCTACCCTAGTCAATAAAAAACACACACAACAAGTGCTTTTTGACATCAAGTCTATGAATAATCTAGAGGTTGAGGGTACAACTACTTAATCTATGGTGTGATATTTATTGGGGATTTTAGTTTGGAAAATTATACAAACATTTAAGTGTTTGGTTGGGGAATTTTACGTTAGATATCTTCTAGTGTGTATAATTTAAGAGATTTTAGAACACATTAATTTATTTATGGCTTAGGAAATTGTATAGTTACACCAGTGTGTGAATTTGATTAAGAGCACATTCATATGATAGGTTTCTGTAAGGTTTGGGAGGTTGGGTCTGTGTGTTGGTTGGAGTTGTGAATCGTATGTGTGAGGACGTATAGGGTGGAGAAGGAGTGGGGGCTGATTTGGATATATGTAAACGGGTTTTTTTGGTAATTATAATACACATACACAATAGTTATTATGTGGTATGATTAGTTACTTTTAGGAAGGAGGATAGGTGTTGTAGTTGTGTGAATGACATAATAATGGGAGAGTATAACAGTTTTTTCTTAATCTAGAGATGTGTACACTTTATTATTATGTCGATTGTTGGTGAGAACAAAGAGTATTTCTGATCAGACAGAGGAGTGAAGGAAATTTAGTATCTACTGTGAGTATACTTTACAGGGGATGTTGAAGAATGTAGTTTTGTGCACTTAGAAGGCAGAAATCAACATTATGTGTGAAATTGTTTCATCAACAATAAACTAATTAAAAGTATGAATCCCACAGAATTATAATAAACACCCCCATTTAGAGTCATGGGGGGTCACTCAATTCATAATTTAGTTCCCTTATAACGTTTCATTAGTAACAAATGGCGCATGAAACACGATATATGATCATCCAATTAAGCTTATAGTTGATTGGTAAAATAAGTATCAATATGCGAACAGTACATCCCACTACTTCATCTCCCCTCTCACCCTTATACCTAGCGTTAATACGCATGTCTTGATATAGCTTAGTCCATCTATGGCTTAGGTGTAAGGCTGCGCGCAACGTTTTCAACAATAATAGATAAGGCTAAGAACACTTGTAGGGAAACAATATATTTTAACTATTACAAAGAGAGCATCAAATATTTATATTCCAGTTTCATTTATTTTGCATGTCAACCTTCGATACGCATTTGGGCTCGATGCTTTCCGACCTTACCTTGTGTTAGCTTTAATACTCTTAAACAACAACATCTATTTGCAATTCTTTATTTACCTTTTCATATGCAATTACTTTAACCTTTTGCGGTTACTCTGCGAAAAATAAAAAACCTAATGCTACAGTTTATCAAGATTAATGCTATCGTGCTAAACTGCGAGCGCTAAAAATAAAAGCTTTGCAACTAAGACCTTTTGCATTCTATCCTTTAACCTTTTATTTAGATAGTAATCTAATTCTACTGCATCCTTAACCATCGTAATATCTCACGTTTCTGAGAATTTTTTATATAATAACTAATTGAGTCAAAATGGTTTTAAACAATGTTTAAGAGTATGCAAAACTAGTAATAGACTACAATCCCTGTGATCCATTTCATTTTTTTTGGCTTACATTTTCTGTCCTGCTATTAGATAGAGTTTTAATTCTAGGATTCATGCTTTTTGTATTTCAGTTGTACCCAAAAAACGACAGTAATACATACATCGCAAGTCATCTAAATCATACAAAGACACAGGCATGATATCTAAAAACGCTTGTTCTTACAACGAGAGTGAAAGATATGATTATCAGTAATTTCTAATATAATTGAGATAAGAGACATAAGATTCTTCCTCTCTGTCTACATCTGTGACATCTCCCATTACTTCCATTCGCTCTCATCTCCGCCGTAACTCTGAATATTTTCTGAATGTTTTAACAAAAAAAAAGAACAATTGGCGAATGAATGAATAATATATAGTTGCAAATGATATTAAATAAAATAATTAAATCCCTAAAAATTTATAAAAAAAAATGTCGGGCCGGCCATTCAAGTCATCAGACTTGTAAATATGAACACCAATAAGAGAAAAAACTCTAAAGTAAATTTATTACTTAAACCTTAATTCGTCGAATTAAGACTAAAAGCATAACTTTAATGTCACAAAAGATGACGCAATTGAAAACTCAGAAACCTGTCAACAAAATTGCAGCCAAAAAACCACAGTTGCCAAAAATAAAAATAAAATGCGAAACAAATAAACCAATCTATGAACAAACATCAATGTCAAAAATACGAGAATTTTGAAATCAATAGTCTTAACTGAGTTGGGGGGGGGGGGTCCTTTGATGGTGAAGAAACATAGTCTCATTTCAAGAAAAACACAACACACAAGCAAAGGTTAGTCCAATTGGTTTTCCCCCTCCTCTCTATCCTTCTCCACAACCCCCCACATAAAATTCTAATCTAAATACTTCTCAATACAATACTACACAAATACAGTCTCCTCTTAACAATAGAAAAACACAATTCTCTAAAGAAAGACATAGACGAGCAATTAGAGAATGTCGTCTTATCTAAAATCATTGGCTACAAGTTGCTATCTAGAAATAAGATAAAAAACAACTGTTCAGTATTAATTAATAAGCAGGAACGTACAAAAGGCCGACCCTTCGAAGACCAACAACTCAACCCGAGCTCGCCTATGGCGTAAACTCCGTCACAGAACACAAAACAACACACCAAACCCCACAATTTGCTTTAATAATTTTATTCTAAATATTACGGGACTTTAATGTACATAATGTTACAGTTATACGACTCCGAACATTTCTTCACTACAAACTAGTATTGACTAAATAACGAACATTTTGCAACAAATTTTCAAAAAATTATCAATTGACAAAGAACATAAATATATAACGGCGAGAATTAATTTGTAAAAATAGCAAAACGACCAAAGAAATCAATAATATATGGAGACAAGGAGCAATCCAAATATAATCAATCACAAAACAAACTTATACTTACATTTATAAAAAAAAACAAAAAAATTTAAAAAAAAAAAAAATAAAAAATAATAAAAAAAAAAACTTTTGATGTCGTATTGCTCTTAATCTAATTTCGGTCGACGTTTAGTTAATATCGTGTAAACTAAAAATATTCAACATACAACGAAAACGACAATCAAACCAGTAAAAGTTTACGTCAAGCAAATATGTTTATATAGTTATTAACGAGGATAATTTATAATACTTATCATAATTTATTTTACTGGTTACGTAAAACGTCTATGTTTTACAATAAAATACATTTAGGCATACCACCCAGAAGCACCAATAAACCTATCTATACTCCAAAACAATTATAACCCAACCCCCCCAAACCGTAACTTACCATTACCTCACTTTTATTACCTAATCACCACTAAAACTAAAAAAGAAGCATTTCTCCTACTTATTACCCACATGTGGCCGCACTTTAATGGGATGACATGGTCCTCAATGGTCAATGAGTTTGGCATGATGCCGGATCTACCATCAATTATCCACAAACCAATGACAATTATTTTAGACTTTTCTAGAAAAAAAAGCAATGATATTTGGCTAAAAGTACCCCATGGTCTAACCCACAATACATCCCATTTCTCTAGTAATTGACACAAATCATCAGGAGAAAAACATCTTGGGTCCTACCGTACAGTAGTAACAAGTACCCGTAACCCTAAAAAAAAAAACCATTTCTTAACCTCATGGTATTGTAAATAAAGGATTTTTTTTTAATTCCATAATAACTGTAAAACTACTTCTATAAAATAGCAAGATTCATAAAGATTCATTTTACAAAAAAAAAACACAAGAACGTAACAAAAAAAGGAGAAAACATTCACTCTCAAACTTAAACAACAAAAAGCTACAACTCTCCTCTCTTTTTAACTAACTAAAAACCTCTACTCATCATTTTTTTATCAAAACACCTCTCCATCTCTCTATTTTTTTTATCTAAATTTTTCTTTTCTTTTTTTTTATTTTTTTTTATTTTTTCTCCACTCCTATAAAAATAACAGAAACCCACCGACTCAATTGGTTTTTAATTATATAAGGGGGTGTCTTGATAGAGGTTTAAGATTTTTCTATTTTCAACATTTCCCCCAAATTCAACAAAAAAGCAACCACAACAAAATACAAATCAATAGAGTAGGTTTCAAATCACACGGAGAAGCAAGTGAGTAAGGAAGCAAGAGTAAAGAATTAGCAACAGGGTTGTAAAACAAATAAGCGAAATCTCAACAACAAATCTAAGGTATTTATTTAATTTTAATTTTTTAATATTTTCATATAATTTTTATATTATATATATTTTTTTTTATATATATATATTATATTATTATTTAAACTATATTATTAATTTATTTTTTATATATTTATAATAATTATTTTATATTAATTTTTTATTTTTAATATTACAAACATTAGGATTATAATATAATTTTATAGAGATATACCCTTTAGAATCATTATGTGGGTATTTGAAATGCTTAGGTTTGCTAAAAATTTTGTGTTCCCTTCAATACTACAATCCTCCTTCAATTAATGTACTTATCTTCAATTCCACAAAACACTCATATAAGGTCTATTACTACCTAAAAAAAAAAACCTTAAACATCATTGTACATTCCTTCATTCATATATACTTAAGTTTACCATATTGTATATATTTTAAAAACTCCAGTGTGGGTCGAGGGTGTCGGGAAAACTAACTAACTTATGTCGTTAACTAAAAAAAACTTTCGTAAAAAAACTTTCTTAAAAACTTTTTTACTTTTTACTCGTTTAAAACTATCGTGTGTAACCTTCTAGAACTTCGTGTCCCCGAAACGATTTTTATTTTACTTTGTAACTCTCGTCTCAAAAAAATATTTAAAATAATATAACTCTCACCTAAAAAAAAAAGTAGAATAACAAAACAAGGTCTCACTTCTCTCCTCTTTTAAAAAACACCTTAAATAACAACAAAAACTCTTAACTTCTCCTAACAAAAAAAAAGACTCTCCACTCTGCTTCCTCCCCTTCCCTGCCTTCTTTAACTACCTAAACTCACACTCTCCTCAGTCTCCTGTCACATAAAAAACCAACTCATCACTTAAATAATAACTTTATAAACTTCCCACAGCCTATTCATTCAAAGTATGTTCCTAAAAAACTACTGATAATGGTTTTCCGTAAATATTTATACAACACTATTAATTTATAAAATCAACCATATAATTCACCTGGAAAATAGAGTATTCAAATCACTAACCACACCATATAATGAACTATATTGTTGTATTCTATTGTTGTCACTATACCATCTCTTATTATTTTTCTTTTTTTTCGTCTATTTTTACTTTATTTTATTTCCGTAAATAGTTTTTTCCCCCTTCCCTTTCCCTGGTCAATTTTAACAAAAAAACACTATTTAAAAAAACAAAATAAAAATTTACAACAAAACATAATTTGAAAAAAAATACCCTATAAAATTTAAAATTGATTATTAACTCATAACAACACCCAAAATAAAAAAACAAAACAAAACCCAAAACCCCCCCATTCCCCAAAAAAACAACAAAATAAATAAACCCCCCCCCCCCCCCCCCACTACTAAAAACCCCCATCCCCACCCCCCAAAACACGACCCCCAACCCTTCCCAAATACCAAACCCCCACCTAACCAACCCCCAAAAACTCCCACCCAACAACCCCACTCCACCCCACACAGCAAGCCTACCAATCCCACAACAACACAAATTAGCCAACAAACAGACCCCCACCGAACCAAACTAACAGATACTAACGACAACCCACCACACACCCACACCCCCTACAGAAAGTCACCAACAACAAAACATATTAAATCCAAAAAAAAAACAAAAAACTAACAATACCAAACCCCGATATACCAAACCACACCCACCAAAACCAACCCCCCCCCCTGCTACCCACCCCCCAAAAAATACACCCCCACCTCCCCCAATAAAAAAAAAAAAAAAAAAAAAAAAAACACACCACCACAATTGCCCCCCCAACAAAACCCAACACTACCCCCACCCCACCCACACCCACACCCCCCACCCCAACACAAACACCCAACCCATGCCACCCCACCCCACCCACCCAAACCTGAAAACTGCCCAACCATTCCCAACAAAATAAAACACAAACACCAAACAAAACAACACACACACCAACACACCACACAAACACACTCACATCTAACAAAAAGAAACACTTATTAACACTAACAAAACAACTCACAACACCAATCTTACAGTCAACAAACAACATAACAATACAAACACATACTAATATGTTACAAGTATTCTAAATCGCATCAAACTATACAATGATCTGTACTACAAAAAAATTAACCACACACAAACCACAAACCCCCCCCCCCCCCACACCACCCCCCCCGCCACACCCTCCCCCCCCACTACCAAAACCCCCCTCCCCCCCCCCCACCCCCCCCAAAACCCAAACCCCCAACACTCCCCACAATTCCTCACCACAAATACCCCAACCCCACCCAACCCACTGACCGGCCCTATGTAACCCTTTTTACCCAACTCTTTTATTATCGTACACTTTACCACACACCCGGCACCCCCCCCAAGCAAAAAGTATGTAAGACCGACACCCATAAGCAAACCACCCCACACAATACAACAACTCAAGATCCCAACAAACTACCCGCACCCCCACCCTCAGCCGATCGTACAATCATCATCACATACACTAACACCCCCACCCCTCAAAAACCCACCCATACACTGCCCGAAACCTACACCCTCCGTGTTAACAACAAACCCTTATAGGTCTCAGAAAACCCATTAAATGATGGGTGAATGAGGGGTATGTGGTGTAGACTGATGTTAGACCGATATGGGAATAGTGTTGGTGCCCCTCCACAACACCAACCCAAAAGGTGGGTATAATTGTACCTGTGTTGGGGGAAGGAATGTGAAGAGGAGGATTGGGTGGGGAGACCACCATTATGGAGTAGTGTGACACCCCATTTGACCCCGGGCCCTATTGAGGGCCGCTCGCAGAGTTGACAACACTATATGGTGTTGAATGTAGGTTATGAGTGGTGGGGGGTTGTGAGTTGGGTGTGTGTTGACACGTACCCGAAAGAATGAAAACAGTATTAAGACCACGGGGGTGAATAGAAGGACGTGTGTAATGATGGGGGATTAGGGTTTTGAGAGGATTATGATAGGACCAGGCAAGGACATTGAGCTAACAACTGCAACTAATAACTACATAAGCCCAATACAGAAGAAAAATGATCATTGCAATCATTAAGCCGCTCAAATAAACAATAGCCTGACAACCTAATGATGAATAATTTCAGGAAGTGACCCACAAAGACAATGCTGAGAAGTAGTCAACCTTAGAAACATTCAGTGTAAAAATTATTTTTTCTACTTGATATTCTTGAAGAAAAACAAAATTTTTATGTGTCATATCCTAAAACGTATTTTATCAAAAGGAAACCCAACTAATAAAATCGATGATAACTATAAGTAAGAGACTCCTCAACTTCTCTTTCATTAAGGACATCTTACGCCACAATTCTTACGTACGCCACCCCAAACCCCCCCTTAACTATATAAAGTACGGACATACTTACGCTAAAATCCAATAAGCCAAAAATCCTAAAAAAAAGCAAGCCGAAAAGTTTAGACGCATCACTAGTCGCCCAAAAGGACAACACCCGCGATTTATAAATTAGCTCTCGCCCGTATAGGTAACTTAACACTAATCAATCAATCACGCAACACACCCATTCAACGTTGTTGACAACACAAAAGACATAGAACTTAGTATTAGGTAATATATGCATCATAGGTATGAAAATTCGTTATCAGCTCCACCAAGGCCCTTCTCCCAGGAACCACACCCCCACCCACCCACCCACTCCCCCCCACCTCCCACCCTTCAAACCCCCAACCACACCCTCCGCCCCCTCCGCCCCCCCAGGCAACCTGCCCCCCAACCCACTCACCCACCTCCACCCCCCAACTAACCCCCACAAAAAATAGCAAACTTGCACGTAAATCAGTTGAGGCAATTAATGAGAGCCCTACTATTAGGCATTCCGACAAAACTTACGAGTTGGTAAATACCCTGCAATGTAAACAGATCCACAACCCAAATGAGACACACTCAAAATTAAGGAAGAAACCAAATTTGATAAACCGCCCGACGTGACAAATCTTGTGAAGTGTATAAAAAAAAAGTAATACCAACAAACCAAGTAACGTGCACCCTCTAAAAAAAAAAAAAAAAAAAAAAAAAAACACCTCTTACTTCAAACACTGGCAAACGCAACTAGCAAAAAAAACTGCAAACAAAAAAAAACCTCTCCCTTCACCACACACCAACATAACGGTACTAGCCCACTCCCAATCCGGAAGGCAACTCAACACAAAAAAACAAAAACCCCGCAACCCAACTCAAACTCAAAAACCTGAATTTTTTTTTTCGGGATGAAATTGAATTATTAAAAAAAAACACGAGAGAGACTATAACAACCTACATTTTCATCCCCCCCACGTTCCATTTTAAAACACGTTAATAAAAAGAAATTTCTAAAAACTATCAACAAACTAAACTTAACATAATAATTTAAAACTTATGTCCGCGTTTTGCCTCCTCTAATTTTTGTTTTTCATCCATACTTATTTTTTTTAACAACGTAAAGTATTCAATCACGTAAAACTAAAAAACAAACATTCACACAAATTCAACAAGAAACAATCAACGTAAAACCGGACATAACAATCAAAACAAGTAAAACGTTATTACCCAGACACAAAGCCAAAAGTGATAAAAAAAAAAAAAATAAATAAATAAAAAATAAAAAATAAAAAAAAAATAATAATAAATAAAAAAAATTAAAAATAAAAAATAAAAATTAAAAATAAAAAATAAAATAAAAAAAAAAAAAAAAAACAAAACATAAAAAAAAAAAAAAAAATAAAAAAAAAAAAAAAACCACAACACCAACCTACAACCACACAAACAACCAAACCCCACGATTAAATAACACAAAAAAATAAAAAAATAAACACAGAAGAATACCATAAAAAACCAATCAAAAAAATGATAAAGAACAAAAAAAAAAAAAAATAAATTAAAATTAAACAAAAAAAAAAATCAAAAAAAAAATAAATACAAACAACACATACACCCAAAAATAACCCTACACACCCCACACAACAACCCCCCCACCCACCCAACCACTTAAAACCCAACACACAACCAAAACCACCAAAAAAAAAAAAAAAAAAAAAAACACCAAAAAAACATAAAAAAATAATAATAAAAAAAAAAAAAAAAAAACACAAATACCCAAAAACAAATAAAAAAAACAACACAAAAAAAAAATACATAAAAAACCCCAAAAAAAAAAACCGAAACAAAAAACAAAACAACCACACACAACCAAAAAATAAAAAACACACGTGACAATAAAAAAAAAAAAGCAACAAATAAAAACAAAAATAACAATAAAAACAAAAATAAAAAAAAAAAAAAAAAAATATTAAATAAAAAAAAAAAATCAAAAATAAAAAAAATACAACAAAAAATAAATATAAAAAAATAAAAAAAAAAAAAAATAAAAAAAAAAAAATAAAAAAAATAGGTAAACAATAAAAAATTAAAATAAACAAAAAATAGTAACAAAAAATAACTAAAAAAGTGGGTATTTATACGCTATGATAATTACAAAACAAATCAAATATTAAAGTAATATAGGAAACGTCCACATCCCCCCTCCTAACACCCCCACCCCCCATCCCCCCACCACCCCCTCTACCCCCCACCCCCAACCCCCCCGTCTTCACCCCCCCACCCTCCCACCCCCCCCCCCCCCCACCCACTCCCCCACCCCCCCCGTCCGCCCACCACCCCCCCCCCCCCCACCCCCCCCCCCCACCCCCCCTGCCGAACTTAAATATTTATCTGACAATGATAGAAACCAACCATCCCACACCCTTAAAGGGTCAAACCCGGGAAGCCATCACAAACCAGTTATCTATATCCTCAAGATAAATCAAAACAATCACCCACAAAACAAAATAAAACACCACCACTTTATATTTATAACCCAATACCCTCACGCCAAAAGTATATCTCTACATATTAAACCCACATGTAGGCCCCCGATATACTACAAGCCCACTAACCCCCCAAACACAAATCAAAAAAGTACCCAACTCACACTCCCTCACAATTCCAGAGATCCCCTGACACCCCCACATGACTATCTCAACCTCCAATCTTCGGCTTTGTTCTGCCCCCCCCACGCGCCCCCCCACTCCCCCCCCCCCCCTACCCCCCCCCCCACCAAACCCGCAAACAACACAACCCACAACACATCCCCTAACACACACGACACATAAGGCACACAACCACTTCACCAACAAAGACCCATAACCCACATATACCCCAAACCAAAAACCAACACAAATACCCAATACTACCAACCATATACATCTTTTACAACTTAATGGACTATTAAAATGGATTTATAAACTAATACATTAATAAAACCATCACATAATTAACTATAGATTAAAAAGAATATACATAAATCTTATTTCCTCAACACCACCACCATTCCACCAACCCACTCCATCCCATCCCACCACCAAAATAGTAGATAGCTCAACTCCTTACACAATCAGCCCCACGCGCTCTACTCCACCCTCTAAACCAAAACAGAACCCCACCACCACCCCCAAAACCACAAATCCCTACGCCCCACTAACAAACAAAAGCAAACACTCCAACACCAAAAACCACCTCAACCCTCCCGATCAAAAAACTAAACATATCAAATCCCAACAAAAAAACAATGCAAAACAACTCCTTAACAAAACCCAACCTCTCTCGTCTTAATATAAAATACAAAATATAACCACCTCACAAAAAACACTGTCCCTCTCTATAACATCTCCAAAACTTTAAAACTCACGAAGCTCAAACTCTCCTTCTATATTGAATCTATTCACTTTAAAAAACATCTCCTCATCCCCTTCCCCTCCTCTATATAAAAACACTCAGACCACATCTCCATCCAAATATTATATTAAAACTCCTTCTATATATTTTTTTCTTATTTTTTTTTTCCTCCACTCTTATTTATTTTTTCATTCTTATCTTTTCCACAATTCCCAAATAAACCCACCTCAAATGGATAAACATAGGTGTCATAAAGTGTTAAGAAATATTTCCCCAACAAAAGCAAATAATACACACATCAATATTATTCATATCAAAGGAGTTGCATCACAACAAAGGGTAGAATTGGGAAGCTTAGAAAATATAATAACTTATGCAAAGGGTAGATAAACAAGAAGAAAAAGCTAAGTGGATTTTTATAAGATATTTTTAGATTTTAAAAAGTTTATGGTATCTCCCCCCTTATAAGTATTATTTGATTAGGCTTTTTGGTTTAAAGCTAGGTGTTCCTTCTTACAATTCCAATAGTACTAATTCTCATACACACAAATAGGACATATACTTAAAAAAAACAAAAAAAAAAAATTAAAATAAAAAAAAAAAAAAAAAAACAATAAAAAAAAAAAAAAAACCCTAATATCATTCCATAACATTCAAAATTAATATACTCATTTATAAACATATGATTACATACTGATAAAACATTTAATATCAATCACCAAGGTATTGTATTTTATTATGATAACATACCATAAAACAAAGATACTTCCAACACTAGGCATACCCAAAAACATCAATATAAAAAACAACAATTGTTAAAAAAACCATAACCCTCGCCGACACCAACCACCCAACCCCCCAACCCCATAACCACCCCCCCCCCACCCGCCCCACCCCCCCCCCCCCAACCCCACCCCCCCCCCCTCCACGGTCCTCCTCACACTACCCGACCCCCCAATTCCTCACACCCCGCTCTCCACTACCCCAATATCCATCCCCGCCCCCCACACACGTCCAAACATAGCCATCTAGATACCAACCAAACACATTCTACTAAACACTCTGCAACCAAAGATAAGCCCTATAACAAACCCCCCAGAACAGTAACCAAAAGAACATCGTGATTCAAAAAAACACACATGACCCACTAGATTGAACCACACCCTCAGTGACGGTCCTAACGAAAAATATAAAAAAAGAGTGTTAAAAAGATACAGTATAGGACTAGATTTAAAAACATTAAATGCTAAAAAGATAAAACAAACGATTTTACAATAAACTTTTTAAGTGAAAAAACTCCATAAACCTAACAGTATGAATTCGAAAAAAAAAACATTTATAATAAATTAAATTTAATAATATCCATCATCAATACGAAACAAGCATATACAAGGAACTCGAAAAAACTGAGCAATAACAGAATGAATACGTGTTTTACAAAATGTCGGATTAATAAAAAAAATAAAAGAGTATTTATAAAAAGATATTATCATAAAAACAAAAAAAACAGAAAACAGTAAGTTAATACACCTTTTTATAAACACAAAAATATATTAGATTTTATCAATACAATTTCATACAATAAGGAACTTTCAAAATCGAATGTAAGAACGATTGAGATACCGATTTTTTGCAAGATATCGAACAAATAAAATGAATAAAAAGGTATTTTTATAAACTGGAGCTACTGTTACTGTTCACAACAGGTTCTATAAATGTTATAAATTTAAAATTTTGATAATTTATCTCGTCACGATCCCGTATATATAAAGAACGAGCGAAACGGGATTAAAATGAATAAGTTATGAGTTTTTAAAGGTTACGAGGATTAAACATATAAAAGAAGTTTTATAAAATTTACATAACCTATAAAAGTTACTGTGTCATCCATAGCTAAAATATAATAAATGATTAATATTTATGGATAATTTTTTTAAATATACGCAAATCTTGGACATAAGAAACGTATCAAACGAGTTAAAACGATAAGATATGGGGTTTAATAAAACCTTGTGCACTATTTTTACTTTTAATAACATTATTTTTATAACATAATTAAATAATTATATAAAACAAACATATGTCAATAAAAATAAAAAAGCATGATATTTTTAACAAATAATGAACACATTATGTACAAAAACTACTATTTTCTTTACGAGTACAGAATATACATATCACCATATTTAACAAAGTACGATTTAATTATTATTTCAACCTTTCAAATTAAACATAAGCTATTAGGTGGTGGTGTAACAATATAACTTGTGATGTAGTATTTATATTAAATACATTATGCTTATACGGCTTATAATTAATTAGGTTGCATTCGGATTTCCCAAGACGATTTACATACTCGATTTAGATAATCAACCATTCACTTGAGGTGAGTTGATAGCCCCTCTGTCACATGTTTTACTGTTACTTTACAAATCTTTGGGGAGAATACATGCTCGTTACAACGTGTTTACATATTCATTTAAAATCTCTTTTGCACACTTGTTTGCATACTTGATTTCATAACTTGCTTACATATACGTTTTCAAAATTGGTTACATACTCATTTACATACTCAATTACATACTCATTACAAACCCATTACATGATTGGTTACAAACTCGGTTACATAAACGTTTACAAACTCATTTACATGATTGACTACAAACTCGTTTACATACTCACTTTACTTATGGACGCAACAACCTTACTTTGATTCAAATGATTACAGATTAGCTTAGGTTGCATGAACTGTTAATTACTTAAAGGGTAAGTGCGAGTGATATAAAATAGATCTATTGGGGATTGACAACCCCCGTTCGGGTGATTAATGGTGTGTGTGTATTTTTCTCACACTAGATCAACGATCGAACTACCTGAACTTTATACCTAGTCGATCACAACTGGCTTGGAGCCTCAGGGCCAGCATGACATACACAAGAACTTTTACCGTGCCTTGAATAAAGTGGCATACTGATACGTCTACTTCGCGGTTTCATGAACATAGGGGAATAATCGTAATCACACTTTACGTTGCATCTAGGCAATACACACTTGAAACATTATGGGACATTATGCTTATTACAATTATCCTACTCTTTGAAAACATTGCGGTCCAACATTATACTTAACAAATTTATGTGTGGACTATTATAAGGACTGAAATGGTCGACCACCCCTTTACAAATCCCGAATTTCAACATTATTCATAAACGCATTTTTGTTGTAAATCGTGTTTACAATGCATTTAAGAAAACCTATATACGGAAAGTTTAGCTTGCAAGCTAATATGGGCGGACTTGTAACACAGTAAACCTAATATATATGATTATGGGTTTACATTTACATCTACTTAAACCATGAACTCACCAACTTTATGTGACACTTTTAAAGCATGTTATTGTTTCTTAGTTGAATTAGATGTATTTGGCTTACATGTGTGCATTAGAGTCCTAAATATTACAAGATTACTAGTTTCAAACGAACACATTTAAGAGGTCGTTTGGTATTAAAAAAGTAACGCTTCCATCCGAATCCTTATTCTGCTATGAACCACATTTTTGGGGGTGTTACAATATTGGTATCAGAGCCAATGTTTAGAGAACTAGTTGCAATATTATACCTAGACTAATAACCGTTTCTCGACAAACATTGCATCACAACAAAAACGTTTCATGTGCAACACACTACTTGCTTACATTTACTTGCTTACATGCTTATATATATAAATATAAATATATATATATATATAAAATATATATATAAAATATATAAATATAAATATAACCCTCATCTCAAATTACCGTAACTCAAAACTCTAGATAGACATACTTACCTAACTAATACCATACTATTCAATACAATTCACTCTTTCTCACCTGAATACCCTATCCATACCTCTACTCTACTATACCAACCTTATCAACAAACACTTAACCTACCTAAACCTCTAAACCACATCTTGCGAATATTTTTACACTTGTTTTATATAAAAGTTATTTATATAATACTAAGACTTTCGCAAGACATTGTGAATGACACGATGGTCCTTAAAACTTTTCATGACTTTACATAATACCATTTTACATAACATTGAAACATATCATAGTCCGCCAATTCCATTAGTTACCTTACCATTCAACTTCAAGTTTGAACACCCGCCTCATATTGTGACCCGTCTTACCTAGTGAAACCTAAGTTGGAACCATCATAGACTCTATTTTCCTCTAAGAAATTCACGTTATACTTCCTTTTACATGTTCGTTGTACTATATGGACGATTTAAATTATTTATCAAACTCAGGTGTCGTGAAAACTTCGTCGATTTTACTTTAACTCTCTAATATTCATTCAAGCCACTCCTTAAAACTACTATGGTCCTTTAAATATTTTTACAACTACTTTATAAACCCATTTCACTACCATATACATAACTATTTTCGCAGTCTTACGTAAACTTGTTTCCCTGGTCAAAAATTTAACAAACTAATTTACCATCGTTCAAAAGAACCACATTTTATAAACTACATACAATCATTTCACGAATACCTTATTACCTCCATGACATCTTATATACTATTTTGCAATCATCTCTAAACCTACGTTACTATCACCTTATGAATGATCTTGACCTTATAAAACATTTTACTATCACATGATAAACCATTTTACTATCATTGACAAAATTATTTTACTATCGTAAAATAAAATAAACTAACGTCTTGTTATACCTTATGGAACTATTTTGTTTCTATCGAATAAATTATTTTTATCCATCTATAGCTAATTGTCTTAAAAATAATCGACTCATCACACAAATATTTTGTTGTACTCCTTATAAACAATCTTAGTATTCTGATCTGTGAAATATTTTTTTCACAATCTGAAAACCCCTTTTGACACTACTTTTAAACATAGCACAATATGATGATAATGAGCATTGCCAATCATTAGCCCCCACAACATATACACCAGAATCACCTAATATATAATCGAGGAAAGACCCTCACCCCCATCCTTACCAGCATGAGCACTAAATGCATGCTAGAAGTAGTCACCTTAGAAACTTCTGTCAAAAATCATTTTTCTACTGATATTCTTGAAAAACAAAATTTTATGTGCATATCCATAAAACGTATTTATCAAAAGGAACCAAGCTAATAATCATGATAACTAAGTAAGACTCTTACGCCACCTTACTATAAAGTCAACGTCATCTTATGCTAAATCCTAAGCCGAAAAGTCGAGACGCATCACTAGTCACCCTAGGACAACTCGCTATTAAATTTGCTTGCCGTTAGGGAACTTACTAAATCACCCATTCAACGTTGACACAATGTCATAGAATTTAGTATTAGTAATGCCATCATGGGTATGAAATTCGTTATCACCCTGGAAAGGAGAATGTTATAACTAATGCTTTAAGCCGAAAGGAACGGATAAGACCACTAGGATTCAAACCTTAGTCACCACAATAAATTAGAAACTTGAACGTTTAAGTTGAGGCAATTAAGGAGGAAAATACCGAGGATGAAAAATCTTAAGTGGTATATACAAGAAATTGAAACACATCCCAATGAGACTCTCAATATTAAGAAAACAAAATTTGTTACCACGTTCTTGGAGAATTAAAAATAAGTAATCCACAACAAGTAACCGCACCTCTTCACCAACACCACTCCGGAAGGCAACTCAACCTGAATTTCAGGACGAAATTCTTTTAACACGGGGAGACTGTAACAACCCACATTTTCACATCATTTTATGTCAATAAATATTCAACTACTTATTTTAAACTTTTGCGCGTTTGCTTTTAATTTTCGACGTTTAGTTAAATCGCGTAAACTAAAAATCAACAATCAACGTAAACCGTCATCAAACGAATAAAATTTTACGTCAAGCAAGTGTCATATAATTATTTTAAGAATAATTATTAACTTTTCATATTTTATTTTTATCGGTTACGTAAAACGCTTACGTTTCGCAATAAAATACATTTAGGCATACCCGGAAATACGTATACCCATCTATAGTCAAACAAATAGCCACTTTTACACCATGTACTAATACCATCTCTAAAACCATGTGTTAAGGTAGTTTACTACAATACAAGTTGCTATAAAGAGAGAGTCTAAGGAAAGATTAAACACACATAATATTGCAAGCAAACTTTTACACACAAACTCTCTCTACAAACACCATACCCACGGCTCAACCTTAATCATTTAGGGTTTCTCATAAATTTTACTCTAGCAAGATACAAGTGTTCAAGGCTCATTAGTATTCATACCTAAGGTGTTTGGGTTTGATTTGGAAGCTTGGGTTTTGTTTTAACAAGGGTTATACAAGAAAGAAAGTTAGAGTTTTCTCATTTTAGGGTTCGAATTTGGGTTAGCCATTTGGGTTGATTCCTTGTGCTCTTGATCATCCTACGCATCTTTAAGGTCTATTTAAACTTTAACATTTCCATTCATTCATTTACATGTCTTTACATACTTGATATATATGTTAATCACCACCTAGGTTTATTTTTATGATTTATGAAATATTACAAGTCATATATGGTTCGAATTTTATGAATATGTTGGTGAAATAATACTTAAAATGGAAGTACACATCTTATATAAGTGGAAATTAATTTATATGTTTAGATTATAAATTAATTTGTGTTGAAAGTATTATTTACAAAAGTTATGTACAAAGATCATAAGGACTTGTTATACTTGGACATATTCTTGAACATACATTAAAGGACTATAAATATACACAAGTTAGTGTATTAATCATATTAGAGGACTCATAGCATTTTAATTAAGTGAAAAGTGTATAAAATAAGTTTATAACATTAATTATGTAAAAACCTAAAAGCTACTGTTTAACTTTGTTTAATAAAATATTTATTTTATAATTTATTAAAATAGTACATATTGTAAGGATTGTAAGCATATAAAGAACTCAAAAAACCGAGCTATGACATTTACAAGATTACGATAATTAAATACGTAAAAGTGTTTTTATAAAACTTATTTTATAAAATCAACTACTGTTCATAACAGTAAGTTTTGGGAAATATTTTACTTGGATAGAAATTATAATTACGATTCCATACAAATAAAGAACACGCGAAACAGATCTATAACGAATGAGTTATGACATTTACGAGTTTACGATAATTAAATATATAAAAGTAGTTTTATATATTTTATAAAAATAGTAAAAGTTACTGTTCATCAATAGCTAAAATATTACAAATATAATATTTTGATATATTTTCTTAATACGAAGCCACGGGTATAAATAACATGTAAAACGGAGTTAAAACGATAAAGATATAAAGTTTATAAAACCTTATGCACTATTTTTACTTTTGTACAATATTTTTATAAAACAATTAAACTAATTATATAATATCATTATATAATCAATAAAAACATTAACTATTATATTATTAACAAATAATACATTGTGGGACAAAGATACCATTTTATTTTACGGATACAAATGCGTAGTCATTTATTTAACAATTACGATTTAAATATTATTTCGACTTTTTATATGAAACAAAAGCTATTAGGTGGTGGTGTAACTATATAACTTGTGATGTCATATCTATATTAAATACATTATACTTATACGACCTATAATTAATTAGGTTGCATTCCGAATCGTTTGTAACGATTACTCTGTCAATTTCGCGATAATCACTACTTTCACTAGAGGTGAGTTTATAGCCCCTCTTTCACTTGTTTTATAATTACTTTACAAATCTAGGGGGAGAATACATGCTCGTTATAACTTGTTTACATATTCAGTTACAATCTCTTTTACATACTTGTTTACATACTTAATTTCATTTACAACTGGATTATCTACTCGTTTACATACATATTTACAAAACTATTTACATACGCATTACAAACTCATTTACATGGTTGATTACAAACTCATTTACATACTCACTTTACTTATGGACGCAACAAGTTTACTTTCATTCAAATGATTACGGATTAGCTTAAGTTTCATGAATTGTTAATTACTCAGAGGGTAAGCACGAATGTTATAAGATAGATCTATTCGGGATTGACAATCCCCGTTCGGGTGATTAGCTCTCACTAGTTCGAGATCAAACTAACGAACGTTATACCATGTCGGATCACGACTGGCTTGGAGCCTCAGGGCCAGCATGACATACACATGAACTTTTACCGTGCCTTGAATAAAGTGGCATACTGATACGTCTACGTCGCAGTTTCATGAACTTAGGGGAATAATCGTAATCACACTTTATGTTGCATCTAGGCAATACACACTTGAAACATTATGGGACATTATGCTCATTACAATTATCCTACTCTTTGAAAACATTGCGGTCCAACATTATACTTACAATTTTGGTGGCTATTATAAGGATTGAAATGGTCACGCACACTTTACAAATCTCGGATTTCAACATTTTAATAAACGCATTTTTGTGTGGTTCGTGTTTACACGCATTTTAAGAAAACCTATATATGTAAGTTTATGCGTTGCAAGTCTTGTATGGGCGGGACTTGTAACACAGTAAACCTATATATATAGTTTTGGGTTTTACATTTACATCTACTTAAACCTATGAACTCACCAACTTTATGTTGACACTTTTAAGCATGTTTTTCTCAGGTGAATTAGATGCTTGGCTTACTTGATGTGCATTGGAGTCTAAATAATACAAGATTACTTTTCAAACGACACATTTAGAGGTCGTTCTCTCAAGTCTTGTGCAATGGTATTATGAAGTAACGCTCCCAGACATTATTCCGCTACGACCCATTTTGGGGGTGTTACATTATCAATTGGTATCAAGAGCTAACTAAGGGTGTAGTGTATCCGTGTTTGTTGGTTCTTTATCACAACTTATTTTAAGCTTATAACAACTTATTTTTGTAGGCTTATTTTATGGGAAAGAAAAGCCAACAAATAGTTTTTGTGTGTTGTTGTCTGATTCTGTTTTTATAACATTTTTTTCTACCTTTTTGCTAAGTTTTTTGGGTCACCTTATTTTTCCAAAACAAACTTATCATCAGATCTGGTATCTTCACTTTTACCAGCTTATTTTCAAGTTTTTTTATATGCTTATTTGAGGGTTTAACAGATTATGTGGGTTGTTGGGTTGTTACTACTTATTTCGTGGCCTCATAAGTGCTTAAAAGATCATTTTCGAAGCTTA
>BQNB010036113.1:0-10671 GCA_026074375.1 Tanacetum coccineum | reverse complement strand
GAATGAAGTCGGGAATTTAAAAGAAATTGTCTAACGAATGTGCGTTGTGGTCTAGATGTGATCAGTCCTATATGTCCGATGACCGATATGATGTATTGGGATTGAACCAATTGTGATAACCGTCCGATCAGGGACAATTGAAATCGCCGTCTTTGAAGAACATGTGTATTGAATCCTTGATGCTCGAATAAATTCAATTGATCTTTTATGTTTCTTGCGGGATTATTACCGCCAAATTATGCGCAAAAATATGCTCTGCATGTTTAGGTGCTTTTGATTAATAGTAAGCTCTTAGGTCGCTTTAGTGTTGCCAATAATATGGCATTAAGTTTTGGATTGATGGGTATGTCTTCCCGGATATGAGTAAAAGTTGGATCGGATGGGTTTGTTTACCTGAGGGATCATTGCCAAAACGGCTTAACTATTTAGCAAACATGGTATAATGCGAAATGGATCGGCGGAATCTTCGCTGCCCGATTATGTGAAAAATTATGTAAACTAAATTGTCTAAATGCTATTGCCTGATATATGATATGGTGTGGGTCGGTTGGGTACGCCTACCCATGGTTTATTTGCGAAGGCTTCATAGTAAGCTAGCATGGTTTATTTGTGAAGGCTTCATAGTAAGCTAGCATGGTTTATTTGCGAAGGCTTCGTAGTAAGCTAGCATGGTTTATTTGTGAAGGCTTCAAAGTAAGCTAGCATGGTTTATTTGCTAAGGCTTAATTATAAGCGTGCATGGTATGTGAAAATTGTTGGTAAGGCTTGATAGTAAGCGAGCATGATGTGTAATAATTATCGCCAAGGCTTAATCATAAACCAGCGTGAAAAAATGCCTAAGTAAAGCTAGGCCAAAATGCGAAGTCGCTATAAAGTGGCGAATATGTGATTATGTGATTACGTATAAATAGTGCTATAATGCATTTGATGGAGTCATATGTAATCCGGAATCTTTTCGCAACCGGTGGTGCATTATTTAATGAGACCGGGAGGGCGACGTATATTTTGGTTTTGGTTAGCGACATATGTATTGGTTTTGTATAGCGATGTGCGCTTTGTTTTGTTGGCATGATCACCAAACTAAGATTTGGGTTGAACTTTCGTTTAAATTATTCCTTTGAGAATGACGTGATGATTTTTCCTGGATGTTTTTGTGGCTTGTTTATGTTCTCTTTTGATGAGGACGATTTGTTGGTTGTAGTAGATCCCAAATCAGGGTGAAGACAATCAATAGCCTAGCTAATTACCAAGATGGTTACCGGACATCACTTGAAGTCATGTAATCACTTTCCAAAGAAGATTATTCGACCTTATGCCTGGGTTACACGAATACCTCCTTGGGATAGAACCAAGTGTTTGTTCTTGTTCTAGGCACAGATCAAGAACCCTGCGTTTTCATGTGTTTTTTTGTTTTTTGTGTGTTTTTCCATGCAATTGTGATCCCTATTTATAAAGGATTTACTCAAAACCTATTCACGGAATTAATGAGAGATTAATGGCCAATTAATCTCTTCCATAATTATCCTCTATAATTTAAGAATTAGTTGTTGCATGACCAAATTATATATATGGTCATTAATGCAGTTAAATCTGCCACTTAAATAGGCAAAAGTTATTATAAAACATTTAATGTAGTCAAACCTGCCACTTAAATTTTGTAACCACCCATTTAATTCTAACCACTAAAAGAGTCAAGTAAAATAAGTGACTTGATGGGTGTACACCCCGTACCTCCAAACTCATTTCCAAGTATGACCTGATTCCTAAAATTGCACTAAATTTCCAACAAATTGTTAGTAATATTAACATTATACTAAGAGCGGGATTACTCTAGGACAAAAGTCGACTAGGAGAGGGATTAGGCAACCCCATATGAATCCATTTTTAGATGCCTTAGAATAGAGGCATTGTCTTGTGTATTCTCTAATGTTTGGTGTAATAAACATGATACCTTCGAGGGTATTGTCTCGTGTATTAGTTCTATTGTCGAAAGGAATACCGATAGTTAGGCAAAATTCTTAGCAATAACTTATCGTTGATTCGTATTCCATTGCTCTTTGCCAATCTTCCTTTTTTATTGCCTCTTCTACTCATAATGGATCACCCGCAAATAGAATAAGTGGAGATGCTGCATAAATGTCATCGATCGACCTATACTTTGTGTTATTTTGTATAAAGTCCTCTGATGATGATTCTGAGTGGAATTTGACCTATTTTGTGTCGAATTTAGTGATCCATTTTGTGAAGTTTTTGGTGTGTCATTTACTACATTCTTGACTAAAACTTCTTCTTCTTTCATTTTGAGTTGTAAATTCCATATTTTAGTATCTTTATCCCATTTCCAGTTCGATGACTCATCAAATTCTACATTTCTACTTACTACAATCTTTTCATGAGTAGGATCATAAAGTCTATAAACTTTAGATCGTGTACAATATTCAACAAATATAAACTTTTGTGATTTATCTTACGGTTTATGCTTTTCAGTTTTGCATGTAATGCATAACAAACACAACCAGAAACATGTAAGTGACTAATCGATGGTTTGTCACCACACCAGGCTTCATATGGTGTCTGTTCCAAACAACTTTTGTAGGTAAAATGTTAAGAAGATACAACACCTTCTGCCTAAAAAATATTAGGAAGGCCTTTTGACTTGAGCATTGAATGATTCATTTCGACTACGGTATGATTCTTACTCTCCACCACACTGTTTTGCTCGGGAGAGTATGGGGCTGCTAACTCACCTCCAAGATCCGTCTAAAGCACCTTTTTATCTATTCCACTTTGTTTCTCGACCATCGCCTTAAACTTCCTGAAGTGCTCAAAAGTCTGATTTTTGTTGGATAAAGTAGACCCAACTCATTCTACTATAGTCATCGGTGAACCAAAGAAAATACTTAATTCCTCCTAACGACTCGACCCTCATTGGATCACAAAGATCAGCATGAATTATTTCAATACATCATCCGCTCGCCTCGATTTACCAACTGGAAATGCTTTTTGAATTGTTTTTCAAGAATGCATCCATCACAAACATTTTTCTTATCGACAATTGAGGGGAAAGTTGCTCACCATTTCTTTGGTTTTTAACAAGTGGAGACCCTTGATATTTTGGTGGCCATATCGGAGGTGCTACAACTCAATTTTATCAAGTGTCGTGATCACAAAAGTCATTTCTTTAGACAAGTAAAGAGGAAACATTTGATTCGATGACATGTGAGCTGATATAAGAATTATATTTGTGGCTTTGTTTATTATTACACATTTACCTTCATCAAGTAAAATAGAGTGTCTCGTCTCTATTAATTGTCCCACACTAAGCAAATTATGAGCCAAGCATGGAACATAATGAACGTCTCTCATGAGCCTTTTGATTGAAGTTGTTTAAAATCAAGAAGTCTAACATGAAATCTTACAGATTCAACAAGGTCTTTGAATTTTGATTTGCCACCTTTAATTTGAAGTTGTTTATCATCACTTGTATTAGACGGTAATGTGATGTAAGCAATCACTCTCAATATGCCAAATGTCGCTTTAAACCATCTTGTGTCGGTCTTAGCCATAAACAAGAAGTCCTCTTGATCTTCATTCTCTGCATATTTGGCTTCTTCAGGTTTAGACCAACAAAACTTATGAGTGTGGCAATACTTGTCTAGGATCCACGAAAACGCCGCCGGGATGCCGTATGACGTACCGGAAACGTCCCGGAAATGAGAAACGTTGGGAAACGTCCTCGGGAAAAGTGGAAACGTTTCTTTAATTGGGGTACGCCGATCCTTATCTATGAAATGTTTGGGGAAACGTTTCTTGCCCGAAAAGTCACGTTTCCTACCCGTCACATTTGAGGGCATCAAATTTCTGGTGTTTAATTTATACAAGTAGTTGTTAAAATTTTCCGGCAAGAAGGGTGGTGGAAAGAAGTCGTCTGCAAAAAAGTAAAGGGAGGTGAAGTGGTAGTACAATGTCATTGGTCAAACATTAACAATGGTGAGAGAGATAGTTTTGTACTACTATATTCTTAAAAAGTGTCACGTGGGTTCATAAAATATGAGCTCTGTTATTATTTTTATTTTAAAAAATTGTTACCTTATTTATTTCAAACATGTAACTAGAAACGAGATAGCTTCTTTTGTAAAATTTATGGAACAAATAAAGTTAAGCGGTCAACTTTTATTCATAAGATATTTCAAAGGTTTGATGACACTGATTTTTTATACAACTATAAAATATTAGAGTGAAACATAAAAAAATATATATATGTATACTTAATATTATGATATGATATTAATAAATATGGTACGTTGTATCAAATCGGATTTTTAAATGTTGTGTAATATTCTTTTGGAAGACAATTTGTCCTATACTAAAATTTTATAAAACACATAGATGTTTTCTCGTCGTACCCGTTTTTTGGATTTTAGGATGTTGTCGTTTCCTGGTACCCGTATCCGTCCCCGTACCTGTCCCCGTACCCGTCCTCGTTTCCGTCCCCGTGCAACTTAGATACTTGTTACAAAAAGTGTAGTATAAGGAACTGTTTTGACCACGACCACGACCTCGACCTCTTAATCTTCCTCTACCACGTTGAGATGAGGAATTTGGCTCCCCCTTTGACTGAAATACCTTTTCTTCTTCTTTTGCAAATGTCCTATTGACCCTTACTTCATGTGCTTGTAAGGATCTCATTAGTTCATCAAACGAAAACGTAAAGAGATCTTTTGATTTTTCAATTGTTGCTACCACATGATCAAATTTAGGTACTAAACTTCTTAGCACCTTTGCCACAATTACTTCATCACTTATTTAATCACCATAAGAACGCATTTGGCTTACAATAGATGAAATTTTCGCCAATTAGTCTTTGAGTAGCGGATTCTTGTTTTTCATGTAAGAAGTTTAAAAATCAGGTCTAAGCGAGTGTAGTTTGATAGTAATTACCTTTGTTGATCCTTGGTATTCTATGTTTAATCTAGTTTCATGCATCTATTTATATACAGTTAGATAATATAATCTTATTATTATTGATTAGTAACTATTAATATCTTCTCAAATTGTATTTTTGTAATTTCTAATGAAATTAATATGGATGTAGATAGATACCTTGTATCATATATATACTACATACAATGCAACATTACATTTAGAATTAATTAGTGTAATGAAAGTGATTATTTGCGTCATTCAGGATAAGATATAAGGAAAGAACAATCTTGGTATTAAACGCGCCTTTAATTCTTTGGAAAATAAAGTTATTATTTCATATGTGTTTTAGATCAACCATTGATTATGGATTATTTTCTCTAGAAAAACTGATGGGTTTATTTTTGGGTTAATTGCTTGAAAATGTATTATATTTGTTATTTTTTGTTATTATGTGTCCTGAATTTTTTTTCTTATTGTGTGCATTGAACTTTTAAATTTCGATTATTGTGTGTATTTTGTAACTATTCTGCCATGTAAAATGACCATTTTATCCTTCAAATTTTGAAAAAAGTAGGGGTAAAATAGTCACAAAATACAAACAATGATCGAAATTTGAAGTTCACTACACACAATAAGAAAAAAAAGTTCAGTACACACAATAACAAAAAGAGACAAGTATGATACATTTTCAAGCAATTACCCTTTTGTTTTTCTGATATTTGTCCCTAAATCATTAATTTTATAAACTTCAAATAGCAAAAAAGCATTCAACAAAAGATAATTAAAAACTAAAACTTGATAGGTTCATTTGATTTAATACAGATAAATTATTCTTAAGCTCTCTCACCCCTAATCCTCCTAGCCACTTAGGTATAATCGTAACATGTTTCTCATGAATTGCACACAAATTAGTATCCTTAAAAAGTCCAAACAAATACGCCTCACTCGACTCTTGCAACGTAGCAACCGCAAAATCTGAAACCTCAAATCCGTCTTAAAATCCTAAGCTATTTCTCTCACAAGTCTCTAAAACGGAAGCTTATGTATCAAAAGCTCTAGTGCTCTTCTGGTACTTGCGGATCTCTCGTAACGCAACGGTCTTCTTAACTCCTCTAGTTGCTAGTGTGGATTTTCGTGCAGCTTTTGTTGCTACCTGTTTCCTTGGAGCCTTTCCTCCCGTTCATTTACGCGTTGTTTGGTTCGTGTGTGCCATTGTTTGATTGATCGATTGGTTTTTTTTGTGAGTATTTTGGGTGAAACTAGTGTGTGTATAAATAGGTACAGCGTTAGGGGAGCCATGATGCCTTCAGCTCTTAGCATGGCCAAAAATCCCAAGTTTGATTTTTTGAATGAATCAAATCCCTGTCATTTTTTGAATGAATCAACCCTTCCTAGCAAGAGGATCATAAAACCAATGTATCAGTTTCAACCGATCATACCGAGCCTACTGTGATGGCGGATATGTCATAGCATGCAACTATGGATTGTTATCCATAGAATGATGAAGGTTTAATGGGGACAACAACAAGGAGGATATGCTTCATATAGTACATGAGACAATTTTCGAGGTTACTGGTTCGTTTGATGCTAGTAACTCTACGCAGACTCTTGATAAGAACATGGTCTCGCAATTACCTAATAAGAATACTATCGCGGCTTTATTTGAGGCTCCACTCTCGTCGATTGAAGACATTGATGTTCTTACTAGGAAAATTGAGGCGGTGAGTACGAGGATATAAAGTCGGTGATGACAAGTGTTGAGTGGCAAGCCGCTATGGAGGCAATTGAAGTTGTGTGGAAGAAACTATTGGCTGATTTGTTGGGTACCACTAATGTGCCTATCAATGAGGATACTAGTCCAAAAGTAGATACACCAATTGTTAAGTCGGCTTCTTTTACAAATTTGGTTTCGTATGTTGGAGCAGCGAGAGCATCCTCGTCAAAACCAAGTACTTGTAAAGCGAACTTTCTTCATTTGGTGTCTAATAATATTTTTTATGGGGTTTGATCTCTAGTATATATATAATATATAATAATACAAAGCAAATCCCAACCAATTGCCTTTGACCAAGGCAAAAGGTCAAAATTCACAATGAGAATCAATATATATATCCGGAAGTTTAATTTCTCGGGTCGTTAAGTCCCAACGAGGTGTGCAATTGAAAGTCGAATGACGAATTGATAATCGATGCTTGAATAGAATGAGGTTATGATTGGTTTTTCTATCACTATAACTAAAAATGCAAAAACGATTAAGAAAAACCTAAGAACTATAACAAGAAAGTGATTTAAACCTAATAATGATAACGGAACCCTAAAAACGCGAGTTAAAAACCTAAAATCTCAAATTTTAATCCTAAAATCTATTTTTTTACTTTTAATAAGCTCTAAATGACTAAAAAGAAAGATTAAAAAAAACTAGATTAAAAACGTAGGTGATTTGAGCTAAAAACGCGAAGAAACAAAAACGGGAACGAATCCCTTTCTTTAAAAAAACAAACTTTTCCAAAAATGACCCTACGAAAACATTTATATTTTTCCTAGATACTATATGAAAAAAGAAAATTTAAAAAAAAAGATTTATATTTTTCTGATTATTATTTTTTTTTACGAATTTTTTAAGTTTTAAATCAAAATAAATTATAAAAAATACTAAACGTTTATATAAAAATCTGAAGAAAATACAAAAATTAGCTAAGATTATAAGAGTTCTATGAAAAATGAAATGGGTCACACAGCTTATTGTAATAAGCTGTGAAAAATAAAAACAGCTTATAAGCTTATTGGGCCAAAACGTGGTTAAATATTTAACCACTTAGGTCCTTAACGAAAAAGACCCAAAGGCGCAGCGGTAGTGTGTGTTGGTATGAAAGGGTTGAGGGTGTTGAGGTCAGGGGTTCGAGCCTAGTGCTCACCCTTGACTTCCACTTTCCCCTTTTATTTTTATTTTTTTTTGCAAAATTTTCTTTTAGGACTTGTTAAACACACAAAAATAAGCACTTTTTACAACTGGGGCTTTTTACAAAACTTGATGAATAAGCTAAAAAATGCTAATTTAGACAGAGAATGCTTAAATGACAAGGCTTAAAGAGCTTTTTCTTTTTTGGATTTTTAGCACACTTAAGCTAATGAAAATGAGAAACAAACAAAGACTACTAGCTACCCTAACCTAATAAGCACCTATGAGCTAGATTAAGTAAGTTAAACACAAAGAAAAGTTCAAATAAGCAATTAAGCCAAAATGGCTTAACCTGCAGGCCAAACAGCCTTGAGGACCACTTTTGGGGCTTATTTTTAAGCCCTTAGAGTGGGTCTTAATGGCTGTGCTTGCAAGGGCTTAAAGCTTAGCCTATAAGCTTTTTAAAAAAGCTAAACACTAACAAAATGAAAAGCAAATAAGCAGTTTAAAAGGGCTGAGAGTTTAGCTTTTTTCAGCACTAGGGGAAGTGTTGAGCTAAAAAGCCTAAGAATGGCTTTTCAGGCTTAATTTTAAGCTTTTAAATAGAAACTAAGGACTAGGGGATTATGTGAGCTTAAAGTGTGGCCTAACAGCTATTCAAAATTGTAAAGAAAATGGAGTTTGAAATTCTGGATAAGCCAGAATAGGCACAAGTAAAAGTTGTTTCTTCATTTTTTAAACACTTAACTAAATATGCAGATTTTTACCTAAACTTTAAACCATACTATCCCCCTATAATGCACCTTTGCTACAACACTCTAACACTCAATTGAGACTCAAAATGTACAAAATTAAGCCATCAAGCATGGCTTATCCAAATAAGCAGTTTAACTTGGATTTAAAAGTCAAATTTTAAGTAGCACTTAGAAAAACTTGTAAAACTAAGCTTAAGGCTTTCAAACAGCTTAAAAACAGCTTATACAAGCTTAAATGAGCTCTTGAATTTGGATTTTTCAAAACCTTAAGGGTTTTTGACAGCAATAAGCCAAAAACTTATGCTGTGCCAAACACCCCTTTAACAATCTAAAATCAAATTTACGGCTTATAACTTGATTTTTAAAACTTAGACTTCAAAGACCAGATGTTCAATGGCTTATTTAGAGCCTGATGAACAAATTTAAACACTTATATAAGCCAGAATTAAGCTAAAACAGCTTATGCATTTTTCAAAGCCATATAAGACAGTTAATAAGAAATATTTGCACAAAAGATTTTTAAACTATACTAAAGCATAAATAAGCATTAAATTTCATATTTAAGCAACAATAAGCAAATACAAACAAGAAATAAGCAGGAATAAGCACTTGAATAGTAAATAAGCTAAAAAATGGAAAAATGAAGACTTACAATGCCCTTGCTTAAACAGGGCAAACAAGCTTATAACTAAGCAATTCTACAAGCTCTAGCTTGTCAAAGACAAGCTAGTAAAGTCCATAAGCCCATCCAAGTTTGGCTTATCATCCAAAAATCAGCTGTGGTATTTTTGAGGGTGAATTCTTTTTGTGAATTTTTTAAACAGTACGAGGGTGAATAAAAAGTTACAATAAGATGTAAATAAGCTGAATAAAGATTACAATAAGTAAAAAACTTAATTAAGAACTAGATTCAGATCTCCTTGATGGCTTACAACAAGTCCTATTTATACAAAAATCTATAAAGCCTAAGTCTTCTTTATTTCTTTGTCTTCTTCCATTTGTGCTTTCTTTGTGAGAGAGAACTGAGTTGTGCTTCTTTTGTGAGTGAATTCCAAAGTCAATCTTGGCCATACATCAACATTTGTGTTTCTTCAAATTCATCACAATCGTTGGATTGTGCTTGGAAAGGTGTGGGATTGCCAACATGGCAATGCACATGTGGCTAGGGATTTAGGGTAAAGGGGAGGAAGGAGACCCGTGAGTGTTCTTGGGTTATTTTGGCGGGAAAAGTGGTTTTATAAAGGTTGGGGATAACAGGGGTGAGGTTTGGAGACTTGCCAACTTTGGCCCCTCAAAGATATTTGTACCTTTGCAAAACTAGTCCTTGTGGTGTATAAGTATTTAGGACTTGGCAGAATTAGTCCCTGAGGGTTATATGATTAATTGCAAATGTGGTCCTTAAATGATACAAGTTTAGGGGGTTGGCAGTTTTGCCTCCTAAACTTGTATTTGGGCTTATCTTGGGCCGGATGGATTTAATAAAAGGTTTTGGGCTTTTTAGGCCCATTTGGTCTTCTATATAACTCTTAATGGGCTGCCCCGACCCATTAGATGGGTAAGGGAGGCCCATTAAGAATTTTCTTCGGTTTTGGCTTCGGGTTTGACAGTTGACTTTGACTTTGTCGGGGTTGACTTCTCTGTTGACTTTTTGACTTTGACTGTTTCTTTACGCTCTTTTCATTCTCGTGCTTAGTTTTGTCGTTTTAAGCTTTGTTTTTGTCCTTTTCTTGAATATCCGTTTCCTGCATAATATAAATGCAAAACATACAAATATAATGTATTTTTGGTACGTTTTTAGTCATTTAAGTCCGTTTTTAATGGAAAATGATATGTGTAATTAAGCACATACCAAAATCCCCCATACTAAGATATTGCCGTGTCCTCACGCAATGTTATGAAGTAAACACTTAAGAAAACCAAGAATCTCAATCCCCCTCGACTAATAACCTCGAAAAGTAGCTAAGTGTTCGTCAAGGGAAATAAAGAATCAATGGCTTCGACAAGTCCCGTTTTCACCAAAAAAAAATTTTTTTTATGTACACTAACCATCTCTAATATTTTTAGATTTTCCTTTTTCTTTTCTCGACTAAC
>BQNB010036112.1:18712-50372 GCA_026074375.1 Tanacetum coccineum | reverse complement strand
ATATATATCAATCCACCCTCATTCAAACAACTAACAATTCCCCCATACTTGAGATAAGGATACACCATAAAAAATACAAAACATGAAGCGGCGCCTCTCTATCTCCGTCAAAATGGCACAACACTCGTAACAAAGTGCGAACAAACTATTTAGCAAAAATCAACCAATCATACCAAGCAACCAGCAACCAACCATAGGGACTTTCGACGAGGGGTAAGACTAGGCTAAAGGTTATATTTTTTTTTGTATTTTTTATTTATTTTAGTGGATGAGAAAAATGAATAGAATGGCTCAGCGGGTTAAACTAGGGGTATATAGCACTAAATATGAGTGCTAACAAACGGGTTTTATTTGGGTGGTTAGCTAATCATTGTAATTAGCTAAAAGAATAATATATTAAATGGAATGGCTATTTGGGTTAAATCCTAAGTTGCCTCTTTATCACATACAAATGCCTATATCACGCGAACGTGATCTCACTGCGGTCTTGTAATGATTTCAAGCACAAGTTTTAGAATCAATAAATCACCGGCACACTCACATAATTTTAAACTGATACCAATGCTCCAGAAAAAGCGACAAAACTACAAATACACAATCGTAACGATGGATGAGACACTTGCAATTGCATTCAAACATTAACTCGAGAAAGCTAAAGGCAAAAATTATCTTAGGTATCAAAGATGGATACTTGAATTCCTTAAGATCTAAACCTTACATTTTTTGGGTGATTGATATAAATGCGCAAGTAATGTCATTGATCCCGAGTCGGATCTGCTCTATCAATCGGGACACATCTCTGGTTTCAAAAACTTTGTTTATTCACTAAGTTTTATTCTAATATATTAACCTAAGTGGCAAAAGATTTTAAAAAACAAGATTAAGTTTTTATATTACAGAGGGCGAACAAAAGTTTATACTTTTAATAATGAGTCTAGGTTTTCCAATTTATTCCCCCCCCACCACACTTAAGTTGAGCAATATGCGTAATTTAGAAAATAACTTAAAAGTGGGAAGAGCGGGAAAAATAAATATAAGAGAAACGAAACTTCCCGGGGCTCATAAGTACTTGGTTGAATTCTGAAATATACGACGTGAAACAAAACGCCAAGTATATGTATTCTACCACATGTAATATTTCGATCAGAATATATATTACCCCACGTGTAAAATGCGAACCACCAATCCAAGCTCCATTTATTTATTTAATCTGCAAAATAAACACAACTACGAGGAAGCGTAAAATTCTAAAGCGCACTTTCGTAGGCACCACGATTGCATTTAGCATATGCAACAAGCCTTTAAACCCCTCAGTTTCTCGAGTGGACGAGTTATAGTCTCGTGAGGGTTTCTAGCAAACACACCCATAAAGTTCAAAACTTTATATATATTTTTTTTATTTTTTTCGTTTAACTTTGACTTAAAACAAGATTACAACAAAACATTACGAAAATGAAAAATAACATAGAAAGGAAATATAATTACTATATGCAAACACTCAACAGTCATATATAAATAATAAAAAAAATGGCAGAAATAAAATATTTTTGTATTTTTTATTTTTTTTGGTTTTAAGACAAACACATATACCAAACACATTATTATTTAAGGTTTTAAATAATCATTTACAAAATTACTACTATTATTTTTTTTATATATTTCTTTAATTATTTATAGATTTTTTCTTCAGAACAAAAGTGCGTCGCACTTGAAAGAAAGTGCGGCATACTTATACCCTAATTATTTTATAATTTTTCAAATATTCATAAGATGAGCGCGACAAAAGTTTTAAAAACTGCGCCGCACACAAACATATGTGCGGTGGTTTCATTATGACATAAAACACATTATTTTTTACCTTTTTAGAATATTTTTTTATTAGTTAAGAATCACATACACAAAAACAGGCACAAAACACATTCGCAGACACCACTCCACAAAGGTTAAAAGGTAGATAGAACAATTATTTTTTTAGAATTTATGGTTTTTTACAATTTTTTTAACTCTTTTTTTTGACATCGAAGCAAACACATACAAGCAAACATGCATAAACAAATAAAAACACATTACCAGTATTCACATAAAACATAAATAAATTGCATCTGGTTATTATTTTTATACAAATCTGGATTTTTTATAATGCAGGAACAAAGTGCGGCGCACAAAGTTATGTGCGGGAACTATCTTCAATATTTTTTCAAAATAACTTTTTATTTTTATTTTTCACAACTGCAATGCAAGAATATATAAACAAACTATAACAACAAAAAACACATGTTTTATTTATTATATTAAATAGGAACAAGTCAGAAAAGAAAACTAAGCAAAACAATTTAAAAATAAAAAATCTTTTTGGTTTTTTTTCTCGAATGACAAACTAAATATTAACAAAATTACAAGGCGTATAATCAGATAAAATAGAATTTCAAATGATCACATACCTAAGACTAGCAATTTTGGGGTTTGTTTGGGTTTGGGTTTTTTAATTAGATTATGTTTGTGAGAATTTTCGCAGAAAGTGCGGCGCACATGGTGTAAGTGCGGCGTACTTTCTGGGTTTTTAGGAAACCCCGGCGCCACAATTGTTGTACAGGCGTACTTCCTGACTCCCGGAAAATGATTTTTTGGGATCCGTTGTCTGAAAATGGTACGACGAGTTTATAAATGTTGATTTGTAAAACAAGTACAACGATTTTGGTGTGAAACCGGCGCACTTCATGTAAAAACCTGTAAAATAAGAAACGGGAACAGGGGAAGTGCATCGCACAAGGTTAATTATGCGTCGTGCTTTCTGCAACAGCAAACATATTTTAAAGATTTAAAGATATTTAAACACACGTAAGATGCATAAGACTAGCAAACAATCTGCAAACAACTAAAACAAATCCCCGGCAACGGCGCCAAAAAATTGATGTGTGTTTTCTACAAGCTTTAAATTTATAATAACTAGAAATACACGTGATAACGCCCAAATTATACATGTTTCTATGGCGTTATTTATGTGTATTTTATCATTTCTCGTGAACTTTTGGTACTTAATTAACCTTGAATTGCTTATAGGTTCACTTGAAGACTCTAGAGACCCAAGCTCATGAATCTATACATTTTGGGAGACGAATACAAGATTTCTAGCCAAAGATCAAGAAGTCCGCCGCACTTACTACATTGTGCGCCACACTTTCTTATGAAACCAAAACACTGCAGCACTTATAATATTGTGCGCCGCACATTCTCCAAAAGTTTGAAGACTTAAAGTCTAATAAATGCTCCTGCATTAACTCCTTAAAACCGCCTCACTTCTTTGCAAGTGCACCGCACTTCTTTGCAAGTGCGCCGCACTTCTTTGCAAGTGCGCCGCACTTCTAGTAAAAGTCATTAAATGTAATCGCATTAACTCCCAAAGTTCACCCCACTTTTTTCCTAAGTGGCCGCAATTTGCACCCGATCTTGCCTATAAATGAGGACGAATTTGCACCTAAATCATCCAATCTCTCCATTCTCTCTTCGTCAATCATCTCTCACACATACATATTTCCCTCCTTTCACCTAAAACACCAAGAAACACCTTCTAAAGTTGAAGAGAAAGATCTAACGATCAAGAATGAAGACGGTTTCCTAATTAGTTATTGAAATAAATGGAAGTTTTTTGGAAATATCTACTTATGTTATAACTCCTTAGCCATGAGAGGCTAATTCTCTCATGACTACTCGGTGAAGTTACGATAATGAATAAGTGTTTGGTATGATTTTGATCGTTTTAATCTTAAGCTTATGTTGCAAACCTGTTATATCTTATCGTATCCATTTTTGCTTATCAACTTAGATTATATAATCATATCGGTATAGGTCGAAAGACCCGTTATGATCTATGTGGTTTTAAAGATTTGTCTATGATAAACAAAATAAGCTTTGATATAATAATAAATGGATTATTTGAGTGACACATTTGGTCTAGTTAACTAAATACAAGTCTTAAGTGTAATCAAGTTAATCCGAAAAACGTTTTATGAGAGAATTCATTTTGATAAATTCAAGTCCCATCTTTCAAGGTACAAATCATTTTCAACCACTTTATATATTATTCTTAATATCGAGTAGTCTCTTTTTTAATATTGATAAAACTAAAGTTATTTTTAAAATTATTAAAGTCTATTTTCTTTCTAATTATTCGAACACTACTCTAATCCATGTGGACGACCTGGTCTTACCTAAAAAGATTATACTGCATACGTGGGTTATACTTTTAAAGCTTTTGAAACACATCAAAGTTTTTGGCGCCGCTGCCGGGGATTTCTTAGCTGTTCTGTAGTCAAACTCTGGAAAATCTCTTTAACTCCCCCTCTTTCTCAAATCGCCATACAGTTTTCTAGAAAACTGACCTGAACAAATTCTCCTTTGGATGCATACACGTGCTTCTAATTATGAACTTGTTGAAACATTACTTGAACCTGAACGTACTCTGAATAGAAGACGTCGTCGACAAAACAAAAGAGTTCCATTCGATCAAAGAAATAATCCACCTAAAAACATGAGAATTGTTTATCCGCCAATTCTCGACATCAACCACTTCCGTCACTTTCTAGTTACTCTTGAAAACCTTTACCCAATGGATGATGAACCCATGTGGGCTGCTAACCATGTTTTCACTCCGACTCCTGGTTCTGCAATCATTATTCCTAAATTGCTAACGAATTTTCTAACAAAGGTTTACACTTAACTCTTGTCAGGAAAACCAATTTGATGGCAAGAACCAAAAACCACTACTCATAAACACATTCACAAAATTCCTCAGAATCTACGATATGTTTAAATACAGAGATACTAAAACTGAAGCCGTTCGCCTAATGATGTTTCCCCCATCACTCACTGGAGAAGCATAGGATGAACTTCGAAACGCTTTCATTAGCCGATTCTTTCCCCCAGCTCCTTTCGACCGACTCCTCAGAGAAATCTGAGCTTTCCCTCAACACGAGAACGAATCTCTAACCGACGCTTGGCTTCGTATGAAGGAAATGATCCGAAACTATCATGGTCTTTTTAACATTCTGTCCAAAGGCACATTATCAAAATCTCGCTATCCTGGGTCATAAGTGAAATCACCCAAGAAGTTCTAAATGCCGCAGCTGGTGGTATTTCTTTATAAAAACACCAACATCAAGCTTATCATGCTTTTGGAAGACAAGGTCTACTAAACGCTCGCCTAGGCTTAAAACCAAAAATTTAAACCATCTCTTAAGAAAACCGTTTCTTTCGCCGATGAAGGTAGCAGTAATTCCAATACTGACAAAATTATGGCCCGAATGGATGCCATGACACCGAAAATGGATGCTTAGTATAAATAACTCCAAAACCATGCTAAAAAAACAAAACCCGGTCTTGAAGAGGATGATATACCTATGTCCCGAGAAGAAGAAGCTAAATTCATGCAAACTTTTTGCAAGACTTGTTTTTACAATGATTACCGCGACCGAGACTCAAATCGCGATAATTGGCGTTCAAATTCGACGAGTAGTTACAATCGAGACAACTACAGATCCAATACTGATGATAAACCATACAATCTTCAAAAACAATTCAACGATTTTATGAAATCTCAGCAATCGACCAACGATTTCGTCAAAGAAACGTTTATGGATCTTAAAACTCAACTCGAAACCGTTGCCAAAAATCATCAAGCTTCAATTCAAAACCTTGAAACTCAAGTTCGACAGACTTGCTGACAAGCAATCTGGTCGACCTTCTGGATCTCTTCCCAGTAACACTCAACCAAACCCAAAAGGACACAATTCCAAAGTCTACCAAAACACCACAATCTCGCAATGAGCATCTATGTGAATGGGCGTAATTCACAGAAGTCGGTAAATCTTAAATACCCAACAGTGAGACTCAGATGATCATACAAAAATAATCATGAAACCCTATCAATTTCGACACTAGCGATGAGAAGATGAGAACCTACACCACAACCAGAAAATTTAAAATCCAAAACAGTCAAGGCAACTACATTACCCAACCATACAAACTAAAAAATCCCGTATCCCTCAACGACTAAGGAAAAGAAAAAAGGAAAGGCTCAATCGGAAGAACTTTCTCGACGTAATCCGGCGCAGTTCAAAAATCACATGTACTTCTCATCGATGTCTTAGCCAGAATGCCTAATTATGGAAAATTTCTCAAGGAACTCATAAGCAACAAACAAAAAATCAAACAAATTTCTGCCGCTTTCTTAAGTGACGAAAGTTCAGCAATGATCCAAAACAAAGTTCCACCTAAACTCGGAGACCCCGGAAGTTTTCTTATTCCATGTAATTCCAACAAAACTTTCTCCTGCAATGCCTTAGCCGACCTTGGTGCTAGCATTAACCTTATGACATATTTACTATGTGCCAAATTATCTCTCAAAAATCTTAAACCTACTAAAATGAGCGTAAGATTAGCCGACAGATCATTCCAATACCCTGTTGGAATAGCTGAAAATATGCTCGTCCTTTGAAGTGGGAAATTCCACCTTTTCTATGATTTCCTTATTCTCGAAGATGGAAAAGATAGTAAAGGTTCAACTTATTTTGGACGACTCTTTCTTCCAACTGCTGCGCCAGGAATTCGAGTTAACCAGAAACAACTCAACCTTGGAGTTGGAACTGAACGAATGATTTTCAATATCGATTCTACAATGAAACACTCCTATTTAAACGATGATACCTGTTTTAGTATCGATGTCATCAATGAAATCTTAGAAGAAGATTTCGACGCTCTTCTAAATAAAGGTAGTAAAACTCTGTATCCCATTGAAGGAACCCTTCTTGAAGAAGAAATCTTTATTGAATTTGATGAATTTATTGGGCAATTTGGACTGTCGATGAAACTCTGACTTGAAATCCGATACGAAGATCCGCCATTCGAAAAACATCCACCATCAATACTGATTAGGAAGATAAAAGTATCTCTCGATGAACATCCTACGGATCTCAACTTAAACCCACTTCTGATAACGGGAATATGTATTCCTGGAAGACCCTCTGTTCTCCTGCTTATCATAATCATCTCAGCTATCCAAGAAAAGAAAAACAACACTCATATTGTCCTTAAAAAGCACCAAGCTAGCCTTTTTACTTGGACGACAAAGATATTCCGGGATGTTTCCATCATTTTGCAAACACAAGATACAACTTCTGGATGATAAGAAACCCGTTGTCCAAAAATAAAGAAGGTTAAATCCGAACATGCATGAAGTTGTCAAAAAAGAAATCATGAAACTCTTGGATACCGGCATAATTTATCCAATTACCGATAGTCCTAGGGTTAGTCCTATCTACTGTGTACCCAAGAAAGGTGGTATTACAGTTGTCACCAACAAAAAGTTGATACTTGTTCCAACAAGAACCGTTACAGGTTGGCGAGTATGCATTGATTATCGTAAACTCAATGAAGCAACACAAAAGATCATTTTCCTTTACCTTTTATGGATCAAATGCTAGAAAGACTCGTAGGGAAATAATTATTTTGTTTCCTCGATGGTTTTTCTGGGTATTTTCAAATCTATCGATTCATAAATTATCAAGGAAAAAAGACAACTTCACGTATCCTGTTTGGCACATAGCGTTTAGGGAAGGCCTTGCGGGCTATGTTAATGCTACTGTCACAGTCAAAGTATATGTGGCTAATCTTTCATGATATGATCGAAGAATCAGTCAAAGTATTCATGGATGATTTCTCCGTCTTTGGAAACTCTTTTTAACACATGCCTAAACAACCTTGATAAAATGCTCCAATGTTGTAAAGATGCTCATCTTTCCCTATAACTAGGAAAAATGTTCATGTTATGGTCAAAGAAGGAATTGTGCTCGGACACAAGGGGTCCAGTGCAGGACTTGAAGTTGACAAAGCAAAAATCAATGTGATCTCAAAACTTCCACCCCCTACTAATATCAAAGGTGTTAGAAGCTTTCTTGGACATGCCAGTTTTTACCGACGTTTCATTAAAGACTTCTCAAAAATTGCTCGACCTATAACTAAACTGCTCGAAAAAGATACTCCATTTGAATTCAATGATGAATGTAAAAAAGCTTTTGAATCATTGAAAGAGAAACTCACATGTGCTCCTGTGATCGTAAGCCCGATCTGGAATCTTCCGCTTGAACTTATGTGTGATGCAAGTGATTTCACTGTAGGAGCCGTCTTAGGTCAAAAAGGTGATAAAAACTTTCACCAGATTACTACGACAAGCAAAAAACCCTTAATTTCTTTTATTATTTTTTTTTCGCCTTACAATAAATACACCGTAACCAAAAAAGAACTTATGGCTGTAGTTTTTGCATTTGACAAATTCAGATCCTATCTTATTCTATCAAAAACTATTGGCCGCCCTCCTACGATCATTCAGCTCTAGGCACTTTTTTTAAAAAGCAGATGAGCTAAACCACCGCCCTTATTCGATGGATCTTACTTCTATAAGAATTCGACATAGAAAATCAAAGATAGAAAAGGTACCGAAAAATATCTCAGCCGGTCACTTATCCCGACTTGAAAACAATGAGACAAGCGATGATAGTGAAGTCGATGATAACTTTCCCAGAGAAACTCTTATGGAAATCAACACCAAAGATAAACCGTGGTTCGCAAACTTTGTAAACTACCTAGTTGGTAATATTATACCAAAAGGGATGACATATCAACAAAAGAATAAATTTTCTCTGACCTCAAACACTACTTTTGGGAGGAAAACTTACCTTTTCAAAGTATGTTCGATGGTATGATCAGACGGTTTATTAATCTGGACCAGAAAACCCGAACATTTTAGAATAAATGTCACTACGGACCAACAGGTGGACATTATGGACCCAACATAACTGCTAAAAAAGTCCTTGATTCATGATTTTACTGGCCAACAATCATCCAAGAAGCTCATACTCTAGTTCGCTTATGTGAAGCATGCCAAAAGACCAGAAATATATCAAAACATGATGAGATAGGCCCCATGAACAACATTTACATGTTATGTGAAATTTGCGAATATGGGGTAATCGATCTTATGGGACCATTCCCAAAATATATAAGCTTTGAATACATTCTTATCGCCGTAGCTTACGTGTCTAAATGGGTCGAAGCTCAAGCTTTAACAACCAATGACGCCGAGTAGTAATCACTTTCCTGAAGAAGCTATTTTGCATTCGGAATGCCTAAAGCTCTATCAGCGACCGAAGGTACCTCTTCTGTAACAAAATAATGGAAAATAACCATGAAAAAGATTATGGCGTTAACCACCGTTTCTTAATTTATCACCCTCACCTAGTGGTCAAGTTGAAAACACGGAACAAGGCTCTTAAAAATTCTTAGAAAAAACTATTAAAGACAATCCTGCTATTTGGTCAAGAAAACTTGATGATGCTCTGTGGGCTTTTCGTACAGCCTACAAAACACCTACCGGTACCACACCATACAAACTAATATATGGAAAGAATTGCCATTTACCATTTGAAATTGAACACCGTGCATACTGGGCACTGAAGAATTGCAACCCAGATTTAATCGCTGCTGGTGAGAAAAGAATGTTCCAATTACACGAGTTAGACGAACTTAGATACCAAGCATATGAAAACTCTCATCTATACAAGGAAAGAACCAAAGTCTGGCATGACAGAAAATTACGAATGAGAAAGGAATTCAAGCAAGGAAATAAAGTCCTACTTTTTCACTCAAAGTACAAATTTAAACAACCGAAACTTAGATCTCGATGGTTGGGACCTTATGTAGTGAAACATCAATATCCATCCGGATATGTTAAACTTTATGGAAAAGATGGAAAGACGTTCATAGTCAATGGTCACCGACTCAAACTATATCACGAAGAAGATAATGACCCAAGGGAAGCAGTCACTCCCTTTTTCCCAAACAAATGACCCCCGAAATACGAGTCTAGCTAACGACTCTCTTAAAAAATTAAGCGCTTCTCGGGAGGCAACCCGTGCTTTCACTTAAGTGTGGAGGAGTTCCTCCTCCATTCCTCTACTAATATTTTTTTTAAATCAACAAAAATATTTTCTCTTTGTGTGCTTTTGTTTACTCTTAAGCAGGTACTCTAGCTTAAAAGATGTGGAAAATTACGACGTATGCTCAAGATTAGCTTACAGCTATGCATTTCTCTATGCCCCAAGAAGTACCGTTTTCCTTTAATTTTCCCTATTTTATCTCTATTATCAGTTATCACATTGAGGGCAATGTTCAACTTAAGTGTGGAGGGGAGCCAAATAGGAAAAATTAATCATATCCCTCTATGTTTGCCCTATTAAAAATTTTCTAGCTAATATTTTATTATATGTTTTGAAATTAAAAAATGCTCTTAGTAAGGCAAGTCTAACCGGATTGACATTATAGCTAGCACACCCCAGTCCACTAAATTGTGAGAAATCTAAGCCTTAAAAATATTCGGGTATTCTATTTTATTGTTAATGATGATAGGAGGCGGAGGATCTTTTTGAATTTTTGGAGGATCATCGGACTTTCCTCTCCCGGTGAATACGACATTCACTTGCTCGGTTTGAGCTTGAGGAGGAGGTGGGTCAGTCTTATCGGTTTGTTTTGAAGATACGTTTTGAGACTTCGACCACTCATCTAATTTTCTTTCCATGTTTTTAATTTTAGTTTGGAAATACTTTTCGTTTTGCTTCATCTTTATAATCATATCGTTAACATTGTTCTTGATATACATACTTGCAACTCTTTGACCATCCAAGAATTTAGTGATTGATTTTTCGAGATCTATTTTAGATTGATCGTCCCTGTCAAAAAGTTTATCATGAACAGTTCTCATGCTACGGATACATCTTTTAAAATCTTCGAGATCATTTCTCACATCTCTGTTTAATTTTGTGAGCGATTTCTCAGAGTCATTAGGTTCATGATGGGATTGGTGAGAATACGAATCATGAGAATTTCGGCTTTGATAACCTTTAGATTGGATGTAATTGGCTTTATGATGTTCACACATCGGCATGTCATCATTCTTAGAAGCGTGGTTATCTTTAAGGTCATAATATTTCTTACGCATATCTTCTAATTCTTCTTTTAAGCTTGTAAACTGAGAATCCATTTTTATAGTTAGAGCCTCTAATTTTTCCATTAATCAAGAATTATCACTATTACTATCACTTCCATCGGCGAAAGCAACAAATTTTTGATAATGTTCATTTTGCGATTTAGTGAACCAATCAAGTTCAAAAAGGACTTTGTCATCAAGAAATTGAAAGGCTTGATTAAGGATTTTGTAGAGGAAGATCCCTCCGGTTGTCTCGTCCAGGATTGCTTGAGTGGATTCGTCTAGACTATGATAGAATATTTGAATAATAGTTCCTTTGGTCAGACCGTGCCCATGGCATTTTCGAAGCATGTTCTTCAGTCGTAACCAGGCGTCGGTTAGACTTTCACATTCGTTTTTAGAGAAATTTCTAATTTCGAGTAAAAGACGATTAAACAACGAAGGTGGAAAGAATCTGTTTTTAAAAGCTCTTCTCATTTGATCCCACATTGTTATAGATTCTTCATTAAGTTCGTTAAACCAGATTTTAGCTTTATCACACAAGGAAAAGGGAAATATCAAAAGCTTGACACCTTCACTTTGAGTTTTACCATATTTGAACATGTCGCAGATTGCGAGGAATTTACGGATGTGGTCATGCGGATCGGCCTGCAAATAACCATCGAATTTATTTTCCTGAATCATTTTCAAGTGGGAGCTATTGATAACAAAGTTGTCATCAACAATGGTTTGATCAATGGCAGAATTAGTAGTTGGTGCTAGTCTTAGCACTTTCCCACATAGGTTGATCATCAGGATCGAGAATTATTATTTATTGGAGTGGTGAATTGGGCTGAGGTTCGACATCCTCTTCGAATATATTTAAGACTGTAGTTTCGTAAGCAGAAGAATGTTGAGCTGAAGATTTAAAGACCTCGATCTCGATGAATTATTTTTGGATATTTTTATTGTTATTTTTACATGTTTTCTTTTTCATATTTTATTTAATTTAGATAATGATTTTACGAGTTGTTTTTTCTCCAAGATCGTGGATTAATACATACTTTAAGTATTTTGCAAAAAGTCATTTTTATATTATATATATATATATATTTATATTTTTATATTTTAGATATATATTAGATATATTTTATAAAAAATAAGAACACATAGATAAAAGATTTGTTTTTGATAAGATAGATAAGTACGACGCACTTGAGAAAAGTGCGCAAGTTTTTCTAGAAATTTTATGTTTTTTTATATTTTATGTGATTACAACGAACGAAATAAATAAAACAGAACTAACAGAAATTAAATATAATCAACTTACGAAAAACAATCAATCTAAAGCATATAATCAAAACGATTTGAAAAAATAGGTTTTTGGTTTTGGTTTTAATTTTGAAACAAATTATGTTGGTGGAAAATCTGCAGAAAGTGCGGCGTACTTGGGTAAAGTATGGCGTGCTTTATGGGTTTTCAGGAAAACCGATGCACAAATATAATGTGCGGCGTACTTCATGAAGAAAAACGAATTTTTGGGTTCAGTTTTCCAGAAAACAGTATGACGAGTTTGTAAATTTTGTATTACAAAACAGTAAATAACTTGATTAGAAACAAAATAGCACCCAAAATAAGCAACAAACTGATAACAACTTAAACAATTCTCCGGCAGCGGCGCCAAAAACTTGATACGTGTTTTTACAAGCTTTAAATTTATAATAACTAGAAATACCGATTTTGACTAAAAACACAATATTCGGGCAAGTATACCCTATTCGAGTGTAATATAGGATTAGGTAAGTCCAAGTCGTTCCACAGAATTAAAGTTTTCACAGTTTGTAATTAAGGTGCTAAGGTTAATAAGATTGTCACGGATCAAATTAACCAAATCGTGCATATATCGAATATTGTAAAGAAAGCGATTAATAGATGATTCAAGCAAGAAATTAAAGTATGTTTGTTTAAGCAATGATTACTAAGACAAAGAAGTGTTTAGGATAGTGTTTACAAGTTTAGAGAATAAAGATATCACAAGTCACAAATCTTTTCGGCCTTTAAGTGTAACTAGTGATTATATAGATTAATAACAACAAATTTTTTCGACATTTATAAGTTATTATAACCAATATATTAGATGAATGATAGAACACATATATAAAGAAACCCTTTCGGCCTATATTCTTGTATAAAATATGTTTTACCAATTCAATAAACACATATCCAAACGCTCCATATCTAAGATCACATATTGCCCAAACAAGCACAAGATGACTACTCCATGATCAAAGAAGTAACAAAACACACAACATTCATCATGAATTCAGTAAAGATCATATTCAAAAGATAAACAAGATTTATACCAACTTCAAGAGCAAATGTTTAATGATTTCACAAGTTTTCCCAACGAAAACTTTATTATATTCAAAGTAAACCCGAAAACTATGAACAATTCTGTCACAATCGCTTATAGATTCAAATTACACTTCAATGCTAATTCCTTGGATGGATTAAAATTTGGAACTTGGTGGTGAAGAGTGGTGGTAGTCGATGGTGGTTTGAAGGGGTGTTTAGATTTCTTGGTTTGTCAAGCCAAGATCATCAAAAATCCCTATTTTAAGTGTTCTAAACGAACTAGAATGATTTGTGTGAGAGTGTGTGAAATGAGAGAGCCAGGAGGGTATTTATAAGCTTTTTACGAGCCAAACACTGCCGCACAAACTTATTTATGCGCCGCACTTTGGGTGTTAATGATGTCTTCATTTAATTGCCTTTAATTCTTCCACCGCCTCAAAAGTGTGCTGCACTTTGGGTATCAGCACTTGGCTTTTTTTCAAGGTTGTAGATAATTGAATTCTCTTCGCGTGGCCACTTGAACCAACTAAAACAGAGTTCGTATGACCGAGTTATGGCCAAAACAGTGGACAGGTGTCGGGAAGCGTTCAACTTGAGTTATTTCTTCGTTTAAGCTTCAATTCTTCGTGTATTCTTCCGTTTTCTTCCATGACACATTCCAAGAACTTAAAATGACAAATATATTCTATTCTATACCAAAAGTTCTTATATTTAACCAATAAATATACATAAAAGCATATATAACGCATATATAAATATGTATAATTTGAGCGTTATCATACGTGGCGACGGCGTCAGGATTACAAAGCGACGCCGACGCGTCGACATCTCTATAAATATAAATTCGTTTTTAGGGTTTTAGTGTGTAACTTTGAGATAACTTTGTATAAACCTAGGGAGACGAACCCTAGTCATTTTAGGAGCTTTATAGGTCGTTTTTAGGGCCTCAAAACCCTTTTGTACTACCTTAAATCCATGTTTTAATCAAGGTTATTTATCATTAATCATTAAATATGTCTATGTGTTATTTGATTAATTTATCTTCTTTCTTTCTTTATAACATGCGAGGCTAAACCCTTCTTTGTATTTATCTATGATTGCATGAAACTTAGGTTGTAAATTCGTTTGATGTTGCTTCTTGTTGATGAATGTGCACGTTAGGCTTTAGAAAACCAGCGTTTGTCTGTATCGCTGTTGATATGTCTAAGGAAGCGTGAGTAGTGTAGAAATGATACCATCAGTAACAGTCTTCATGCTACCTTACCCATTATATGGTTGATCCCTCTTAAGTTATTTCACATGCATTTAATATACTCTTAGGGGCCTTGTAACAATCTTCATACTACCTTACTTGTGCGTTACCTTAATGGAATATTAAACAGACGGCAGGTTCATTTAATCCGTTCATGACCTAGGAAATACTTACACATATCATCACAAGTGTGACAAAGCAACGGATCTAGGAGAAGCAATCTGAGGGGTAGTGCATGATTGGGTAAATACATTTGCTTATCATAAAGTTATCACCAGTAGATTAGATTATAATTAGTTTAGTAAATAGTTAAACAAACCAACCTCTCAAACTATAGATTTACATGCTTTCATAAAATATAAAAACACAAAAAGAATCTTCTTTCAACCCCCTAGAATTCTGTTAGACCGTGATCAAGCCTTTCCAACCTATTCCCCTAGAGAACGATAACAACCCCCGAGTCTTGCCTATACTACACTGCAACGATTAGGTACACTGCCTAGGGGATTGTAAAACTTCATGTGAAGTCTTCACAACCCTCATATCAACAGTCTTTCGGTATCATACCACTGTTTCAGAGGTTTCGTAACACATTCATTGGGTTTTGTAACACTGTTTCATAGGTTTTGTATCTCATAATTTGGGTTTCGTAACTCAGTTTAAGAGGTTTCGTATATTCTAAGTGTGGAAAATTGTGCTTTCGTATCCAAGCCTATTGTTACTTAGACTTCATAACAAATCAAGGTTTTGTTTCTTCAAGATTACTTCATTCAAAAGTATTGTAATACAAGAAAAAGTTGTACTTGCTCGTTGATTTCACGATTACAAGACTTAATCTCTAAAACAATCTAAGTTTGCATTGCAATCATTCGACACAACATGTCTACTTCAAATCAACAAACTCTAGCTGACTCGGGAGTTAATGCAAGACCTACAATGCTTGAGAAAGGGAATTATATTTCATGGGAAAGTAGGTTCAGAAGGTTTTTGGATAATAAGCTAGAAGAGGGAGATCGAATGTGGCGTTCAATTAAGAAAAGACCTTATAAGAGGCCAATGATTGCTAATCCAGACAATACTACTGAGCAAATACTTGAACCATTATCCAAAATGACTGAGGGAAATAAGAAGAAATACATTGCTGATGTGAAAGTCATGAATTATCTTCTTCAAGCAATACCTAATGATATCTATAATTCACTGGATGCGTATAAAAATGCTAAGGATATGTGGGAACGAATTAAACGATTCATGTTTGGTTCTGATGTTACTAGTCATGTGAGACACTCACGACTCATGGATGAGTTTGACAAATTTTCAGCAAAAGAAGGAGAATCGCTAAAATATGTGTACGAAAGATTGACAACACTTGAAAATATTATGGACCGTAACAATGTTCGTCCTATTCAACTGTCAATCAACACCAAGTTTCTTAATTGCTTGCAACCCGTGGAGCAAATATGTTACCATGGTTCGTCACAATCAAACAGGAGGTATAGTTTCATATGATCGGTTGTATGATTCCTTAATACAATTTGAACCACATGTTCTAGCATCCAAAGCAAGGAAAGCTGCCAAGAATCATGATCCATTAGCCCTGCTTGCTCATTCAAATGCTTCTTCATCACAATCTCATGCAAATTCTTCTTATTCACCTCAACCATACTATGTCACACATCCTTTATCCATTGTTGATTATGAAGAGGAGTATCAAGGAGAGTTACAAGGGGATTCTCAAGAAGATAAGCTTACAACTGCTATGATCTTATTAGCTCGAGCTATCACTCAAAGATTCTCCACATCTACCAATAATCGTCTTCGTACTTCATCTAACACAAAAAATCAAGCTGTGATTCAGGATGGTAGAGTTGACATACAAACTAAGAATGCAGGTTATGGTGGCAATGGTAATAGGAATTCAGGGAGACAAAACAGGAATTAAGCATTTAATGCATGAAATAGAAATGATGACAACAATCAGATTGTTCAGCATGTTCCACGAACTGAGTCAACTCCAAGAAAGGCAAATGTTTAGTGTTACAACTGCAATGAAAAAGGCCATTATGCTCGTGATTGTCAGAAACTAAGAGTTCGTGATTCAAAGTATTTCAGAGAACAAATGTTGCTAGCAATGAAAGATGAAGCCGGAAGTAACCTCAAGGACGAAGAAAATGATTTAATGCTCAATAATTCTTATAGAGATGACATAATGGAAGAGCTAACTACTGTAATAATCATGATGGCTCGAATTCAACCAGCTGATGATAATGCTGACTCTGAGTCATCCTATGATACAAAGGTTGTCAGTGAGGTAAATGCTTCAAACAAGGTTCATGAACAAGTGAATCATGTGAAACGTAAAACTATTATTCATACATCTGATGATGATCAAATTGATTCTAATATCATACTTGATGATCCTCATGTGGAAAATAATGGTGGCACATCTGAACATGATTTAAATGCTCATGATGAGTATCATAATATTCAAATGCTAGCATATAATGTTCAAACAGAAGCTGAAAATCAAAAACGATTAAACAATGAGCTTAAAAAGCAAAAAGAGTTGTTACAAAAGGAGCTTGAGACGTTTAAGGATCCGGTCAAAACATTTGAATCAAAAACAATTCAATGTTCAAAATATAAAGAAACGTGTGAAGAGTTGGAATGTGAAATACGTGGTGATAAGGACATCATTGAGAGAATTTTGAAAGAAAAAGATAAAATTGAAAGTGATTTTTTCAAAGTTGAAAATGAAAAGCTCATAATTCAACATCAAGCTCAGTTAGCTAAAAAGGATTTCAAAGAATGAGAGAATCGATATCTTGACAATATTATTGATCTTGAAGAGAAACTGAGTTCTTTTGATCGAATTGTTTATAAAATGGGTCAATCAATTCAAACAATTCACATGCTTAGAAAAGAGCCAAATAAAGTTTATGATCATTTTCTTAAAGCTGGGTTGGGTTATAAAAATCCCAAATGTCTCAAGAAGGCCATTGCAGCACAACAAAAAAAGTATCATGATGAAATGCTTCATAGTACTAACTTAAAAATTGATTCACATGATTCTGAGAAAACTTTAGAGGATGTGGAAGAAAGTCGATTGAAAATGAGAAACAAAATGGTTCAACTTGACTATGGAAAATTAAATACTCTTTATGAAACATTTGTTCCTCAACAAGAACCTTCTGCTGAACAAACATATTTTTCAATTCCTTATACTTCTAATCATAGTTTTGAGACAAAAGAAACTACATCGGATTTACCAATTCAAAAAATGCCAAAAGAGAGTAAAGTGTTAAAAATGTTTGACAAAAAGAGTTTAGCAATTCATGATTTACGAAAATGAATTGATGTCACTATTTTAGAAGACAAGGAAAGGAGATGGATGTCTGACAGTCAAAATTCATTAAGAGAATTTTATAAAACTGATGTAATTCTGATGTTTGATTCGTTGTCAATCAATTTGAAAGAACTTCAACAAGAAATCATTGAAGAAGTACATGAAATGTTAAATATTTTTGAATCAGTGGAACAGAAAGTTAACAAAAAATCTCCAAAAGAAAATATTTTACAAAATGAGATCGATCGACTTTTAGAAGTATCCTTGACAAGTGAAATTCGAGAATACGTGTTGCTTTCTGTTGAAAAACAGAAAAAAGAGATGTTAAGAAATGAACTTGAGAAAAGTTTAAGCGACTCCAAAGATATCCAAGCCAATTTACTCAAAATAATTAAAATTCTTGAAAATGATTTTAAGCGATCACAAGCTCAAAGCATTGATTTTGAACTCAAACTAAAACATCAAAAATAGAAAATGGCTTGCGACGTCTCTTCGAAGTCAAGATTGTCAACATTGAATGATGAGAACGCGTTGCTAAAAACTCAAGTTGATTCTGTTGTTCAAGAACGAGAAAATATTAAACTTGAATTCCAAAAGCTTTTTAATTCAATAAAAGCAACACGGACTCAACATCAAAAAGTGGTTGATGAGTTAATTGAACATGTTAATCAAAAGACATATGCTTATGATGATGTGCGTTCTCAAAATCAAGATCTTTTGATGACAATATCTGAACTCAAGAATAAGATTAAAACCATTGAAAAAGGAAAGAATGTGAACACTAAGTTTGACAAATCTGAGACCTCGGGAACACTTCTCTGTGTAACACCATTGCCTAAAAACATAGCAGTTAAGGCTAAGAAAGTGTTAAATACTAAGGTCAATATCGATAGGTCAAAACCAGTCACTTCACATTCTATACCAACAAATAAGCAAAGTGAAAAATAAAGTGCGAATGTAATCGCAAAAGGAATGTATAGAATCACAAAAACAGAGACACAGACGACGAATTCTAAAACTAACATGACTGTTTCTAATTCCACAGGTGTAGAAAGTTTTAATAGTGTTAGAAGACCACAATCTAAGGACATTAAATTGAAGGATAGAGTCTTGAAGAACACTAATGATAAGTGATCATCTGCACATGTTCGGAAGATGTCAAGTAGTGTTTGTATAGATTCAAATAAGCGTGAGACAATGAATTTGAATGTATGTCAATCAAACGCAAGTTTATTAAATACCAAGATTGTAAATGCTGTTAATGACGGTTCGAATATTGTTTGTGTTTCTTGTGGAAAAGATGTGTTTTTGCTTTCTCATGGGAAGTGTGTTGCTCGTTATGCTTTGTCTAGAGATTCTAAGGTAAAAAGATCCTTATTCACTACCCCCGTAGCAACAAAATCTAAGAATTTTGGATCTACTTATGTAGTTGCGAAATCTAGATTAAGTGTTGCTAAAATCCCAACAACAACAAATAAGGACTCTAGTGCATTACCACTATCTCCTGATTCTAATCAAAGTAGGACACTTAGCAATTACATGAAAAACAAAATTGTAACTAGTAGAAAGTGGCAGAAGTGGTTTGAATACCAAAAATGTTTTAATTAGACACCCAAAAGCAAAACTGCTCAATCATAATCTAGTGAAACAAAGAGTAGTACCCGTGTTCGATCTAAATCTAACACACCGGTTACTACTCAGAAATGGGTAGCCAAACTGTCCACTCTTCCATCTGCATTTATTTCATGTGATGCAGGTGATCCAGCTCGTCCTTTGGATTGTTGATAGCGGGTGCTCGAAGCATATGATTGGCAATCTTCAACTGCTAAGAAATTTCATTGAGAAATCCATGGGCACAGTCCACTTCAGGAATGATCATTTCGCTGCAATTACTGGATATGAAGATTATGTTCAAGGCAATCTTACGATATGTCATGTATACTACGATGAAGGCCTTGGTCACAATCTATATTCGGTCGGACAATTTTGTGATGGAGATTTAGAAGTAGCCTTTTGTTTAAACACTTGCTATGTTCGGAATTAGGAGGGTGATGATTTGCTTATCGGTTCTCGAGAATCTAATCTTTACACTATCTCTATTTCTGAGTTGGCGGCTTCTTTTCCTGTATGCTTAATGTCCAAAGTCACATCAATAAAATCATGGTTATGGCACCAAAGGCGTTCTCATTTGAATTTTGGTACCATTAATCAACTTACTTCAAACGATCTAGTTGATGGGCTTCCAAAATTTAAGTATAATAAAGATCACCTATACTCAGCCTGTGAGCAAGGAAAAATCAAGAAAGCTTCACTACCATCGAAATTGGTTCCAACCACAGAATCTAAACTCGAATTAATTCATATGGATTTGTGTGGGCCAATGAGGGTAGCAAGTATCAATGGCAAGAAATATATTCTAGTAATCGTAGATGATTATTCTCGGTACACCTGGGTATATTTTCTTCGTACCAAAGATGAGGCTCCAGAGATGATCATCAATTTCATTACTCAAGTTCAATGAAATCTAAAGGCTCAAATTCTGAAGATCCGAACCGACAATAGAACAGAGTTCAAAAACAAGAAATTGCAGATGTTTTATGCAAAGTTAGGCATTGTTCATAAAACTTCGATTGCTCGAACGCCTCAACAAAATGGTGTTGTTAAACATAGAAATCATACACTTGTCGAGGCTGCACGAACAATGCTCATTTTTTCAAAAACTTTAGAATTTCTTTGGGCCGAAGCTATTGCTACTGCTTGCTTTAATCAGAATCGATCTATTGTACACACACGGTACAACAAGACTCCTTATGAGCTGATTCGAGGAATAAAACCCAATGTTCAATACTTTCATGTGTTTGGATCTCTCTGTGTTATCCTATAAATGACCGTGATGATCTTGGGAAAATGAAACCAAAGGCTGACATTGGTATCTTTATTGGTTATTCTGAGCCATCAAGAGGATTTTGTATCTACAACCGCCGAACTAAAAAGATCATGGAAACAATACATGTCAAATTTGATGAACTTACAACAATGGCTTCTGAATGCAACAATTCATAACCAGGATTTAACTGCATAAATTTTCAAGATTCATCAAAAGATTCACAATCAGTACTGTCAAAAACAGACTTGGATAATTTGTTTGGTCCTATGTATGAAGAATACTATGCGACGAGTCCACCAGAAGTGTCAGATAATTCCGCTGTAAATACTCTTGATAACGCATACTTTTCTTCATCATCGTCAATTGTTGTTGAAGAAGATGAAGCTCCTTAAATAGTATCCTTGTCAGCAGAACAAGTTGCCAGTGAACCAAACACTCTAGTCTTGAATGATAATGCCGATGAATTAGTTCAAGAAGACGTTGTAGAATTTGACAGAATTTTTTTCTACAATCCACCTCAAACTCCTGTATTCGAAGAAGCTAAATCATCTTCAACATATCAGGATCCGTTAAATATGCACGAGTTTCACCAAACACATCGCTCTACTGATAAGTGGACTAAGAGTCATCCAATTGAACAAGTGATTGGTGATCCCTCAAAACCAGTAATGATAAGACGTAGACTTCACACTGGTACTGAAGTTTGCATGTACGCACTGACAGTGAGTACTACAGAACTAAAAAGTATCAAGGAAGCTATGCTTGATGCCAGCTGGATTGAATCCATGCAAGATGAGCTGAACCAGTTCAAACGCCTTGATGTTTGGGAACTTGTCGAATGTCCTATTGGCATAAACATAATCGCAGTCAAATGGATTAAAAAAAAAGACTGATGCTGAAAACATGGTTATTCAGAACAAGTCTCATTTAGTTGCCAAAGGATATGGTCAAGAGGAGGGAATCGATTTTGAGGAATCTTTTGCACCAGTTGCAAGACTCGAAGCTGTCAAAATCTTTGTGGCATATGCGGCTCACAAGAACTTTCCTATTTACTTGATGGATGTCAAAACGGTATTTTTTAATGGTCCACTAAAAGAGGAAGTTTTTGTTCGTCAGCCCGATAGTTTTGCAGATCCAGACTTTCCTAACCACGTATATCGTCTTAAAAAGCTTTTTACGGTCTCAAACAAGCTCCTAGAGCCTGGTATGACAAGCTATCCTTATTTCTAATCGAACACCAGTTCACAAAAGATATTTGTCACACCCCCAAACGGGGCTGGACGAAATACGTGTCCGGAGGCGTGACGTCAAAATATACATCACTCAAGATCAAAGGGAACGACCACTAATGGACGTTTTGAAAATCATAACTCGTTGTATTTAATAAAAATGGATAAGTCTTACAAGATTTGAAATGAAATTTAAAACGTTGCGGAAGCATAATTAAGTTTTCGAAAGACAACGAGTATGAATGATAATAAAGTCTTGAAAGATGATATCATATTGCACGTAGACTCCACATATCACATCAGAGAAGTCCAAAGCTAAGCACCTAAAATACATGCTTAAAACGTCAACATAAAGTTGGTGAATTCATAGGTTTAATTCAAACGTAATTAGTGTGGACCACAAGTTTTCAAAACGTATACGACAGTTTAATAGATACAACTTCACATAAAATGGTATTTACGTTGCACTAAGCTCATGACACCGAAACTAATAATGAAAGTAGCATATAACATGCCAAGTACAACTTGCCCTTACAGGTGTCCGACCAAAGACCACCTAAACGAAATTCGACATGACATACATCCGTTAGCCTATACAGTCCGTCAAGTACCCGACCAGTAAGAATTACCAAACCAGGATGGGGATTATTAGTCCTAATAGATCTATTTATTCACTCGTGTTCACTTAACCAGCCAGTCGGTTAAAGGTAATTAACGGTTCATGATGATTCTGGCAATAGTGGTCTAATCGCTACTTAGGCAACACGTAAATAGGGAAATTTTCACGTATAGTACTTGTGTCCAGTTTTAAAGGCAAGCAATGTTTCTCATCCCAAGTTATAAAACATTTATTCAAAACGAGTAAATAGTGAGGCTATGAACTCACCTTAGGCAAATGGTGAGCAAGTAATTCAACGAAGTGAATAACGATATCGAACGACTCTAACCGCGACCTAATTAAAAGACGCCCTTCAGAAACGAGAAATAAATAACAAAACGTTGTATACGACGCTTATAAGAGAAATAGACATCCATATGTGTTTGTGCTTTAGTTTAGTTATCAAAAACGTGTCTTTACGAACTTATTAGGTTTATGGAAATGTTACGCCATTCTTACGAAAAATTGCCATTTTTAGAAAGTTACTATTTTAGGAAAGTTTCCATTTTAGGAAAGTTTTTAGTTTCGGGACGTTAATAGCGTCCCCTAAATTAGTCGTTTCCATATTTCCAAAAACGCACTAACGAAACCTAAACGCCTAACTTCCACGTCCATCTCGCTAATATATACCAAAAGTTACTATTTTTAGAAGTTTTCCGTTTTTAGAGTCCCGACACCCCGAATGTTAACAATGTCTAATAATAAAAGTTGTTAAGTCCATTTCACGCCTAAACGCTCTAAGGTATCTTAAACGTCTAAGTTTCCATTTTTATTTTTCCAATAGTGACTTTACGTTTATTACAAACTTCCCCATTTAGAAATTCTAAATGCCATCCCGACAATATGTTTATGACCTTTCTAATGTCCCTAATTAATATATAAGTGTTACTGTATGTTTCACCAATGTTTTTAAAGCCCAAACAAACCCGAAAGTGTCGAACAAACTCATTTTCATGTTCCAATCAGCAACCTCATTAAAAATCTCCTGACATGGTTTCATGATTCTTAAAACGGTCATAACTCCTTCGTAATAAGGCGGATTTTTACGTTCTTTATATCAAAACAACGAGGAAAACATAAACTAACATAATCTTAGAGTTTTAGAATCTTAAAAAAAAATTAAACATCCTTTAACCCCAAAATAAATTTTGGACAACAAGCATATATAACCCGAATCGCCTCAAAGATCCATCCAAACTTCACAATAGTGCCTAATATTACCTAATCTCCATTCACTGCTCATCCACCATCAAAATCATACTAATACTCATCCTAATAACATCCTTATCATTGTTGTAACATACATGTTCACTCATCCTCGCAATCAAAGCAATATGTAAATCAAAGAACCGTAAAAATACAACTAGTTCATATGTTATCTTGTTTATTTTTAAAAGACTTGCACAAACACAAAAGAATATATAGATCTTGATCAAGAATAAAAGAAATCAAAGAAATAAGGAGTGGGTTCAAGAAATAAGCTTAAAAGTGCGCACAAGTAAGATTGGACCATAGATTTATAACATAAACCAAGATTTTGCAAAACTCCCAAAATTTAGTGAAACCTTAACTTTTAATTCTTGAATAAACCTTGAAAATCAATGAAACCACTCTTAGATACACATTAGATAAGCTTAGTAATGAACTTGGAATAATTGGAGTAGATCAAAAATGGAATAATGAAACCACTTATGGTGGTTGTGGTGTTGCCGTAGCCAAAGGAACAAGAAAAAAGGAGAAGGAAACTTTTGGTGGCTTTGAAATGAAATGAATGACCTAAAATGGGATAAGTGATAGTATATATAGGACAAGCTTAGGGTTTAGGGTGCAAGACTTGTCTTAACAAAATGGCTAGAACCCACATAAGGGTGTTGTAGTTGGTTCAGTTTCAAGAGAGAAAAAGAAAGGAAGTGTGAGCCAATTTTGCAAGTATTAATTCTTTGGTTAAGTTAGCTAGTGTGTGAAAAATTTATGAGGAATGAAATATGGATGGTTTATATAGTGGAGTAAGAACTTGGAGCCAAAGGGGAAGGGAGTGGAGCCAAATTAAACTTAGAGCCAAAGGGTGAGCCAAGCCAAGGGAGGGGGAGGGGACCATGAACTAAAGTGAAAAGATGTTCTTGGATTTAATTTAGTGTGAGTATGTATGTGTGTTTCAAAATTTTGAAGTAGGAGTGGGGGGGGGGGTTATCCACCAAATTTATGACCTCTAAACCCGAGACATATGATATCTAGGGTTTACATGAAAATATTACAGGTTTTTGGGGTCCCGTTTGATCAAAAACGCGAAAAACGTAACTTATACGCGATAACGTAAAAATCATAACTGAAAGTGTACGTAAACTACGTAACACTTCAAAATGATAAAATAATGTATATAACACGTAGCCTATTCCAAGTCCGAAGCCGAAACACGTCCGATGACGTTTTTCAGTTACACGCGGGAGGACTTCCCGGTTAAACGGTAAATTAATCGCGTAAATGGTAAAAGGGAATAAGGTAAAAAGAAAAAAATGAAAATAATATCGAGGGTAAAAAGTAAATTTTTTATACCATCACTAATACACCGGATCCCATCAGAACTCTGTAGTTAAGCATTCCTGAGTGAGAGTAGTACTAGCTTGGGTGACCCGCCGAGAAGTAAATAAAAAATATACCGGTTGTCACAATATTTCCCCGTTAAAAGAGCTTCGTCCCGAAGCTCAGTGTGTGGCATTAGGTTTTGGGTTGTTGGGAAATAAGGGAGGGTATTTCTTTCGGTACTGATCTTCGCGTTCCTAGGTGATTGACGAGTGTTTCATTAGACAAACACTCCTCCAGGTTTGGCACATGAAATGTGCTATGGACTCTGCTTAGTTGTTGTAATAGTTCGAGTATGAAAGCAACGGTTCCTACTTTAGCTAGAATCTTAAAAGGTTCAATATATCTAGGGTTCAACTTTCCCCGTTTGTCAAAACGTATCACTCCTTTCCACTGAGATACCTCCAACATGACCTTACCTCTAACTTGAAATTCTAAGGGTTTGCGTCTCACGTGAGCATAATTCTTTTGATGATCACGATTACTCGAATCGTGTAGTAACGGCTTGTTGTCTTTGGCAGGATTGTGATAAAATTCATGGCTATATTTTCCCATTTCCAATGGGGTGTTTTTGGTTGTCAGTAAACCGGATGGCTTATGATAATCGTCCCTCATCCTTAAACACGTCAAACACTTGATGTTACAGGTGGCGATGCCTGCTTCCATGTCGGGCCATCGGTACAACTACTTAAGATTTTGATATGTCTTCCCCGATCCAGGGTGGATGAAATACTTAGATTTTTGTGTGACCCATGCATGATCAATATTCTTAAGTCTCTATAGTGTGATAACCAATTCCTGCTCCTAATGCAGAGAGTTCTATCGAGACGATTCTCAAAATCATTGTCCGTACCATGAAGATTGCCATCCTTAACATTCTCTCTCTTGAGAGCTTCTACTTGTGCCTTATGAATTTATGGCGGTAGGTTTGAATTAATGGTCATCACTAAGGCTCCCACCCTGAGAGGCTTAGCTCGATCCTTTCTGCTTAGAGCATCTGCTGCAACGTTTACTTTTACGAGGTGATATCGAATCTTACAATCATAATCACTGAGCAATTCTTAACAATCTACATGGTCTCACGTTCAATTCCCTTTGATCTAGAATGTATTGTAAGCTCTTATGGTTTGTAAACATGGTATGCTTTATGCCATACAGGTAGTGTTCCCAAATCTTGAAACTAAACACTATTTCTCCTAATTCTAGGTCGTGTGTCGGGTAGTTCTTCTTATGAACTTTCAGTTGGCATGATGCGTAAGCTATGACTTTCCACTTTTGCATCAAAACCGTGCCCAACCCTTTATGCGAAGCATCACAGTAGACCACGAAGTTCTCACTCCCGTCGGGTAAAGCCAAAATTGGCGCACTACAGGATTTCTGTTTTAACAGTTGAAATGCTGCTTCCTCCTTTTCTCCCCAATCAAACTTTACGCTTTTCTGAATCAGTTTGGTTAGAGGTTTCTATATCCTAGAGAAACCTTTGATAAATCGTTGGTAATAACCGGAAAGACCTAAGAATTTTCGTATCTTCGTTGGAGTCGTAGGCGTTGCCTAATTGTTTATTGACCCAATCTTGGCGGTATCAACGTGAATGCCCTGACTATCAATAATGTTGCCGAGAAATTGCACCTTCGAGAGCCATATTTCACACTTAGAGAATTTGGCGTATAATTCCTTATTCTTAAGCAATTCCGATAAATGCCTAAGGTGTTCCTCGTGCTCCTCATTTCTCATTGGGTAGATAAAGATATCATCGATGAATAGTATCACGAACTTGTCCAAGTACGGTTTGCACATCCGATTCATGAGATCCATGAATACCTCTGGTGCGTTGGTCAGACCAACGGCATGACTTGAAACTTGAAATGCCCATAACGGATCCTAAATGTGATCTTAGAATATCCTTTTCTCGAACTCTAGTTGGTGGTAACTAGTCCTTAGGTCGATATTATTTTTTCTGAGTAAACGCTAGATCCTCGTAGTTGATTGAAAAAGATCATCTATACTAGGTAACGGATAATGGTTCTTCACGGTTAGCTTGTTCAATTCTTAGCAGCCGATGTACATCCTGAAAGATCCATCCTTCTTTTAGTCGAATGACACCGGAGCTCTCCACCATGAGGAAACTGATATTATAAATCCCTTTGAGCATATGACATACTACGCCAGAGATGGTCAACTCTCCGCCTCTCAACACCTAACATGCCTCTGAGTCTCATGTTATCCCACTCCAACGTACCAATCCTATTAAACAACTCAGCTCTCTGATCATTAGCAATTATCGATGTATACCCATCACTCTTATTGCTTCATATCGTTAAAGTTTCATCACCTAAGGGGGGATACGAACAATCTTTTTATCACAAATGATCATGTCGTGGTACTTTGTCAACCAACCTATACCAATGACAATGTCAAAACTACCAAGTTCTACGAGCATTAAGTCTATGTTGAACGGATGGTTCAGAATACTTAGTATACGATCTCAAATGATAGTATCAACTTCTATGATCATTCTTTCGGCTATATCAAGAGAGTACTTAGCGTCTACGATAGATAGGACGATGCCACTTAAAGAGCTAAATTCAGCGGAGGTGAGGCTTACACTAACTAGGTTCCATGTATTTGTAATAATTGTGTCCTTTGCTTTAACTTTAGGTCCATCAAAAGTTTTGTCGGTATAAGAATTTCATAATTTACGTGATTCTAACCCACTAAAATGTAAGTCAATTGAAGGAAATCTCCTATTTCTCTTAGTTATAATACAATTAAAAGGATAAGCCTATTACGTCATAAGTTCTTAAAATCCTTACTTATCGTGACTATAAGGGATAGGATTCGGTCTCTCGGCTAAGGGTAGGGTGTTTCTATATGATAAGATTGGGAAATCTCTACTTAGTTTCGGAGCTTACAAACACGAGTACACATGACCAACACAACTCACGAATACGCACGCAAAATATCAGTAAGACGTGAATACCATAGAATCTCGTTGAGAATATAGAGAAAAGAAAGGAAAATAGAAATGGGAAGTAAGGATGAATTGTCAAAGTTTTATGGCGACTATTCCTAGCACATCATAGTCCTTCCTGAATTAGACATAGGTGGCTAATCTATGTATAATTTAGAGACTAACGATGAAGTGCTCATTTTGTCAAATAAAGGTTACGGTTAAAATGTTATATGGTATAAACAATACGGTTTATAAGGTAACAAAACAGTTCGTAAAGACGAATACAAGGTAGTTTATATAGCGACACAAGACATTTTTGTAAAATAGCGTAAAATAGCTTAAGGGGTAATATCGAAATAGTTTACAAGAAAGTCACTTGACGGTTTATAACATAATAGTAAGGGGTTTAGAATATGGTAACAGATAGTTTACGAGCTGACAACCAAATAGTTTATAAAGTGACAACAAAATAGTTTATAAAAGATACGAAGTAGTTCATAAGATGACGATGGAATAGTTTATAACTTGACAGCGAAATAGTTTATAAATGACAACGAAATAGTTCATGTGGTGACAACGAAATGGTTTGTAAGATGACTGCAAAGTAGTTTATAATAGGGTAGCAAAAGAGTTTATAAATAACCGTAAAATAGGTTATAAGATGGAAACGAATTTGTTCATTAGATGATAGCCAGATAAGTTATGAGGCCATAGTAGGATAATTATAAGATGTTGACAAAATGGTTTATAGAATGATTATCAAAATAGTTTATAAGCAAAATGCTTCGTAGACTGACGGAAAGAAAAAAATAGTTTATAAATGACAGTAACTCTGTTTATAAGACGATGCTAGTATGGTTCATACAATAACATCTACTCAATACACGAATATCACAGGGAAGTACCAGTGTAAAACTCTTAGGGGTTACAGTCCAAGTCTATTTAGGTTTCGCTAGAAAAGGTAGGAAAATCTCTCTTTAAGTATCAACATTATCTTTAACGACGTTAGAGTTCTCGTGAGCTTCTACCTCCCAAATACATTTCGCACGATTCAGATTTGGACAATCAATCTTGTAATGTCATGATTTTCCACACTCATAATAGGTATTTCAGGTTTCTAATTTGCCACTGAAGCCTCTAAGTTGTTATCAAAACGGATGTTCTACAATCTCTACTCATATGGCCACCTCTCTTGTAGTTATTGCACTCCACAGTGCATGGCCCAGTATGGCGCAACTTATGTTTGTTGTAGTAGGGTAACTTTTCTACATATCCATTTTTGTTATTTGGTCTAGCAATGTAAGCTCTCACAGCCTTTCATCGTTATTTTGTTTTTGACATTCCTTACCACCTCGGTTTCTTAACGTACGACCTAATCCATTTAGTTGTGAGCCATGTGATTTTTTTACCTCATAGACAGCAATACCTTCGATAGCATTAGCAATTCGTTAGGTTATAATACACTCGATCCTCATGAAACTCATTCCTTGTCTCGCTGTCGGTATTTTCTTCAAGATCAAATAGAGTAAACGAAATAAAATAAGTCCAATTTCACAAGTCGTGTTTCCAAAAAGAAATGGAATGTTATGAGGTGATGGGTTAAAGTTGTGTGCGAATTAATCGGCATGTTCCTAGAAGTTACGAGAAGTAAGAAAAGTTGAGACGTAACGAGATAACATAGGTGTTTCAACAGTATGGGGCGAGTGTTCACAGTCGTCTTCAAAGTCGAATAGTAGGATAATAGTGGGGTCAGCAGACTATAACAGGTTTCAAAGTTATGCAAAATGGTATAATGTAAAGTCATGAAAAGTTTTAAAGATCATCATATTATTCATGATGTTTTAGAAATAAATGAGACCATTGTGTCATTCACAATGTCTTAGAAAGGTTTAGAGACCATTGTGTCACTCATAATGTCTTAGAAAGGTTAAATATATATAGACAGCTTTCGTATATGTAAATGAGGAAATATACGTAAGGCAAACGTAAACGTAGAGAAAAGATAAACACAAGATAAACGTAAGCTCATAGTAAAGTAGAGCTCAAGGGCAACAATAAACGCAAAGTAACATAAACACAAGGAACAATAAACGCAGGGCAGAGGTAAACCCATAACATAGCAGGCTCAAGGCAAAATGGTACTCACGTATACGCCATAGCAAAAGCACGTATAAGACACACATAAAAGCATGTAAGGATCACATACTGGTTATAGACCAGACCTATTTATACTACCTGGTTCTCTATAAACTTGGCTCTGATACCAATCTGTCACACCCCCAAATGGGGCCTGGACGGAATACGTGTCCGGGGGTGTGACGTCAAAATATACATCACTCAAGATCAAAGGTAACGACCACTAATGGACATTTTGAAAATCATAACTTGTTGTATTTAATAAAAATGGATAAGTCTTACAAGATTTGAAATGAAATTTAAAACGTTGCAGAAGCATAATTAAGTTTTCAAAAGACAACGAGTATGAATGATAATAAAGTCTTGAAAGATGATATCATATTTCAAGTAGACTCCGCATAGCACATCAAAGAAGTCCAAAGCTAAGCACCTGAAAAACATGCTTAAAACATCAACATAAAGTTGGTGAATTCATAGGTTTAATTCAAACGTAATTAGTGTGGACCACAAGTTTTCAAAACGTATGCGACAGTTATAATAGATACAACTTCACATAAAAAGGTATTTACGTTGAACTAATCTCATGACACCGAGGCTAATAACGAAAGTAGCATATAACATGCCAAGTACAACTTGCCCTTACAGGTGTCCGACCGAAGACCACCTAAATGAAATTCGACATGACATACATCCGTTGGCCTGTATAGTCCGTCAAGTACCCGACCAGTAAGAATTACCAAACTTAGATGGGGATTATTAGTCCCAATAGATCTATTTATTCACTCACGCTCACTTAACCAGCCAGACGGTTAAAGGTAATTAACGGTTCATGATGATTCGGGCAATAGTGGTCTAAACGCTACTTAGGCAATACGTAAACAGGAAAATTCTCACGTATAGTACTTGTGTCCAGTTTTAAAAGCAAGCAATGTTTCTCACCCCAAGTTATAAAACATTTATTCAAAACGAGTAAAGAGTGGGGCTATGAACTCACCTTAGGCAAATGGTGATCAAGTAATTCAACGAAGTGAATAACGATATCGAACAACTCTAACCGCGGCCTAATTAAAAGACGCGCTTCAAATAGATTTGCAAAACTAATGAAAGATAATTTTGAAATGTCAATTATTGGTGATGTAATGACCCAAACCCGCTTCGGAGAGTAGGCCGAAACGTCATAATCATGGTGTCATATCAAAGCATAATAAAGGCATAAAGTCATAAATGATAACATAGGACAAGGTGGAAAG